>BJBW01001710.1:10874-255372 GCA_004320125.1 Scolopax mira | reverse complement strand
CAGTTCCCTCAGCCTCTCCTCATAGGACTTGTTCTCTATGTAGGATACCAGGTGGGGTCTCACCAGAGCAGAGTAGAGGGGGAGAATCATCTCTCTTGCCCTGCTGGCCATGCTGCTTTTGATGGAGCCCAGGACGTAGTTGCCTTTCTGAGTGCAAGTGTGCATTGCCAGCTCATGTTGAGCTTCTCATCCACCAACACTGCCAAGTCCTTCTCCTCAGGGCTGTTCTCAGTCCATTCTCTGCCCATCTTGTATTTGTGCTTGGGATTGCCCCAACCCACATATAGGTCCCTGCACTTGGCCTTGTTGAACTTCATGAGGTTTGCATAGGCCCACCTCTCAAACCTATCCAGGTCCCTCTGGATGTCATCCCTTCCCTCCAGCGTGTCAACTGCTCCACACAGCTTGGTGTCATTGGCAAACTTGCTGAGGGTGCACTCAATCCCAACATCCATGTCTCTAATGTCACCAACAGAAGTAGAACAGCACCGGTCCCGGTACTGACCCCTGAGGAACACCACTCCTCCCTTCCCACCACTTGGACAACGAGCCCTTGACTGCGACAATTTGAGTGCGTATTTTTCTGTGCCTCCTGGTGCTCATCCTTAAATCAAACCACTCCTGAGGTCATCATGCTTATTTCGCTGCCTAAATACTGCCTTTGAGGAGAGCCATGTAGCATGTATCTCTTATCCAGGCCTCGTGTGCGAGGCTGAGTGTCATTCATGGTAAGCAGAATGTTATATTCTACTCTTTGGAAGCAAAGCTAACTTTTGGAACTTTGGAAGTGTTAACTTTTGAACAAATTCGGGCCTGCAAGACAGTGTTGCTTAACAGTATAAGGGCAAAAATAAGTTCTCATTTGAAAAATTTATAAAATCTGACAGAAAAAATGTTAACTTTTCAGCAAAGGCTACCTCATTTAAGTGAAAACATTTCTGCTCTGATCTCACAGACGATAGAGGCGCTGTCAGTGGTAATGAGATCAGGACTACGTGGGTAATTAACTTGTAATTCCTTACTGAAACAGCAAACAATTGCACTGCCCGAAATGTGAGAAAATGACACCAAGTTTAATCATTGGAAAGGGAGGGAAAAACAGAGCTGTGTCAAGATCCAATAGACATTCCTCCTTCTGCTGTCCTCTGAGCTCCAGACATATATATATATATAATGCAGTGTCCTCAAATGTGCCTAAAACCTGTCGACAGCAAGGCTGGCTCAGTAGCATGTGGACAAGCAGAAGATTGTGCCTGCTGGACAACTGTGGGTTTGGGTGGAGACATAAAGCTCAATGCTACAGCCATCACAATAACTGGTGGTAATATAAAGCCTGGTTTTTACCAGGTGCAGCACTACTGAACACAGACTGAAGGGACATGTTCCCATGAAAACCTCCCCTTGCTAGTGCACGTTTTGTGTTTGTCCCACACATGATCTCTGCCCAGCACCACAGCCTTGCAAGTCACACCCCGAGTCGATGACTGCACTCTGCTGGGTTTATTAATACCAGCTCAGAAAGTGAGAGGGTGCTCTGGCTTTAGCAAGGGGTCTGTACAATTGTTCCAAGTACTTCAGATCCAGGAATCAACCTTCAGAGCCTTTTCTTGGTGTGTGACATTCATCCTGGTGACACTCAGTAGCACGCTGCTGAAGGACAGCCAGGGTACATCTATATTTGTTCCATTGCTCATTGCTGGCATGTCCCCTGGGCAAAGAGGCGGTCTAGGGTTACGGTAATAAGTATTCCAACTGCAGTCACAGGAAAGTGGCAGGGAATTGCTTTCATGTGAATTCATTTTTACTAGGGGAAATAAATGCGAAGTTTGGTGCCATCTGAGCTATCAGAAGAATTTATGACGTCTTAAAATAGAAGGCAAGTTTTTAGGTAGTAACATTCTTTGTTATGTATTTTCAATTACTGACGGTCACAGACTTAAACGTTCTTCACTGTAATTGTATCTGTGCCTGTAAACTGAGCAAACACTGAGCAAACATCTGAAAATCTTATTTAGGCAGCAGGGTTCCAGACGAGTTTAATTATGCTCATTTTAATTTATGTAATTTAATTTCATTTTGGTAGGAAAAATACTTGTTAACTCACTTTTCGAGTTAGTAGTAGCTTCTAAAGCAAGCCTTATTGTTGCAATTATGGGGGAAACAGTCTTTGTGGAAGCCAGACAGCATTTTCTGGTATGTGTCAAGACGTTTGTTCTATTTATTATGTTAAAATTTGCATGATTTATTTTATCACCTTTAGTGTAAATAGTATTTCTTCAGTGTTTTTGTCTATAGTGAGATATTGATAGCTGTAGAATCCACACCCATGTCTGCAGTGCCCGAAGACAAACCATGAACTTCTCTGTGTGTTTTCTTGCAGAGCTGGTAGGCTGGGCTGTTTTCAGTCATTGCTATAAAACTGGAGAGTTACAAGTTTCTCCGCATTTTTCACCGGTTCAAGAAGTTGCTTTCTAATAAGTCACTGACTATGTTGACTTTGTTAGCTAAATAATCCACAGGAGTATTAGTAAAATATCGATGAAATAAATTTGAAGCAATTTAGTAATTTACTTGAAGCAAGTACTCAAAACTACAAAGACCATAAAAAGTAGTTTGAAAGCAAAGCTTATGTGAAAATTCCTGCAAAAGCTCTGATAATCTTGATGTCTGACTGACCTTTTGACTTTTTCTGCAAGAGAAAGTGGTTTTGAAGCTTTCATATGCTTCACTGAGCTAGGACTAGATGCAACTATAGGTTCATTAATATTCAGCTGAAATCTTTCTGTGAACTCTTTTGATTACAGTAGTAAAACGACGAGAAACTTGACATGAGTAGTTTTGTATCCCTGATGTTGTTCATGCTGGTGGGCATCGGAGGGCTGAGGGACCGTTGCAGCCCTGGCAGAGCACTGTCTCTGTACCAGCATTATTTCTCGTGCTGTTGTTAATATAGGCTGGTTGGAAAGAGTGGGTTTGGGTAGTCAGAGTTAAGATTGCCCTTGTTGTCCCACAGGTGCACCTGCTTTATCATGCAGCTTCGCATTTCACTCTGGATGCTCTTTTCACACCTCTCACGTTGGACAAGAACAACAAGGTGTGCAAGGTCCAGGTCAGAGAGGACTTCTCTCAGTTCAGGGGTCAATGACCTGCCTTGCTTCCTAATTGCTGTGTGCTTAATCATGGGAATCATCATTGATCTTTACTTCTGAGCTTTGTTTACATTAAAACATATATTTCCATATTCCAGGGAATCCCCAAAGGGCAGTATTTTCCCCTGTTTTGTAGAAAGGACCTGAGACCTGGACTGAGAATAATGTTTAAAAAAAAAAACACCTCAATTTTCAATGTCAAGAATAGCAGCTTGAAAAATCTAGAACAGGATTTTTCAGGACATTTACTAGTGTGTTACATGGCATCAATGGTCACAAGAGAGGGCATCCTACAGTGTGTCTGACTGACAGGACAGTTCAGAAAGAGTGCTTGACAGCAGCTGAAGGGTGAGCAGACTTCAAATCAGGCCATCTCCAATTGCACAGAACAGCACGAATTCTGCCCGAAGCACAGTTGCTGTGTTCAGCTGAGGACAGGACTATTCCACAGTTTGGAAATCAGACATCAGGATCACAGATGGAGCAACTCAGAAAACATAGGATGCAGACCAGAGACAGCTCTCTGCTGTGCTTTGCATGGAGGCAAGAAAAAACAAGCTTCTCGTGGCTTCAGTTCAGAAGCCACTTCACTCCTGCTTTGGTCTTTCCCATGCCTACCTCCAGGACTTGAGCTGTCCTCAGCCAAATCTGTTCCATCTATATATTTTTAAGCAAGAAAAACTCATGCTTGCTATCTAAGAATGCAGCTAAGGATCTTTCTTATCATTTACAGGTTTGAGTCTTGTCATCTCAAAAGCCTCACTGAGGAAACCAATGTCATCCAGATCTGGCAGGGCAAGAGACTATGAAATTAGTGATCAATCTCATGGTCGTTCAGCTTCCCCACCAGTCCCAGAGCCTAGTGAGACTGAGACTGGAGGTTTGATATTTTATCACATGGATCTTTATGGATCAAAGGAGAGGTTTGATATCTTTCCTGAAGAGCTATCTGGTCAAGGAGACAGATACCAAGGAGATACCAGAAGGGAATCTGCATTGAGCAGTGAAAAAGTTCAGCGCTCACAAGAAACTGGATATGACTTGGAAAAGGAAGTTGCAGAGTTGGCTAAGATGTATGGACTTGATGAAGATAGAGAAAAAGAGCTTGAGCTTCTTGGAGGACATCTGGAAATGGCAGAGAGCAGATGGTCACGTGCTCACACAGAAAAAGCAGGATCACAAGTCTCCGTGTATAATGTATCAAAAAGCAGCTCTCCAGTGAAAGATCAAAGTCAAAGCACAAAGCTTCAGGGACTTCCTGGTGAAGCTTCTCCAGATGAAGATCAGAGCAAAGGCAGAGCCGAGAATGAGGCTGAGAGCCACACATTGTCCAGAGAGGGCCTTAGCAGTGGCAGCATATTGGATGAGTGGGGCAGTCAGGCTGCCAGTGAGGAGGAAGAAGTGGCAGATGTTTTTTGCTCTACCTGCAAGATCCCAATCCGAGCTTTTGACAAACTGTTTGGTGACCACAAGGATCACGAGGTGTCTCAGCTCCCCAGCGCTGTGGAAAGCGAAAAGGTAAGAGTAATCCAAGTCCACTGCGGTGCCTCAAAAACAGTGTTCAGAGATACTAAGAATCACACTGGGTGTTTTGGTAGGAGGAGATCCATAAAAATATGTGCAAGTTGGAAGAGCAGATTACTCAGATGGAAAACTTTGCAAGTCACTTGGAAGAAATCTTCATCACTGTAGAGGTAAGGCATTTTTTCTTGGACTAACTTTGTGGTACTGGGTTTAGAACGGTTATCACAGCCATAGTGTTCCGTTGTTAATGAGGTAATTATGGTAACTGAGCACAGAGTTATCCTGGGGTTTGCCTAGACTAAAGTACTCAGGAAAAATCATCCTAATTAATGTTTTAAGTGGGCTAGTAAAACCACATTAAGCATTTGAACAGACACGTGCATGCAGAAATGAAGTGACCCCCACTCAGGTTATTGTAGTTTTAGACGGCCGAGGACCTGTGACTTAACTAGTGTTAGAGCTTCAAACTGAAGCAGTAACTCAAGGCACCAACTGGCTTTTCTCTGCTGCGTGTGGCACAGGAGGGTGTTGGTGCCTGAGCAGTGGGCAGCTGCTGGCAATAAAGCCTTGCAGGGTCCTTAAATCCTCCTTCCTAATGCTTTCTCCAGCAGCGAGTGAGGATACCAGCATTAGCTGCTCAGCTCCCCCAGCGCAAATCCATGGATCCCACTGGGTTGCCATGGTTTCTGTCATGGAAAGATGTGCTTGACTGTGTTGGTGGAAACACTTGGTGAGATTATGGCTAGGATACATCTCTAGTTGTGCTCCCTGGGCTTAGGTTGGAGACAGTTGCCTTGCATCATCGTTTTTATTATAATTTCTGATGCTTTTATTATGCCTGGAACCAAATCCAACACTCTCTTTTGCCTCAGTGGGGGGTGAATGATTAGAATAAGCCCCTAAAAAATGCAAATTACTCAAATTACAGCTTCTGTGTACTGGCATTGCTTCTCTGGCAAGGAGAATTTTAGACAGACCTAAAATGAGACTTTTCTCTGACTGAGCTATGGATCAAGCCTGACAGCGGACAAACTCCCAAATGCCTTGCAGGAAAACTTTGGGAGGCAGGAGCAGAACTTCGAGGTGCATTACAATGATGCAGTCCAAGTGCTTGCTCAGAAGTACGAAGAACAGTTGGAAGCACTGGGGGAAGAGAAGAGGCAGAAGCTGGAAGCTTTATATGGGCAGCTGGTCAGTTGCGGGGAACATCTCGACACCTGCAAGGAGCTGACAGACGCAACCCAGGAGCTTTACCTGGAAAATGACAAAGCCACTTTTATGAAGGTAAAGAGCTTTAACTGGCAAGGCCCCTTCTAAATGCTCTTTACTGCTTGCAAGTAGTCCCCAGCTGGGAAGTCCCAAGTGGCTTTAATTATAGAGTGCGTTTTGGGTGCTCGGTCCGTGGTGCTGTCACTGCTCCAGGTGCTTGGCATGGTGACATTGACTTAGTGGGGCAACTTGATGGGGCCAAAATGCAGAAGCAGCAGCAGAAGTTTGTAACTTGAATGCTCAATGATTTATGAGTCTCACTGGGGTTCAGAGGGAAGGTATCTCTCTAAAAAGCTTATCTTAGGAAACTCTGGAACCACTTAGTGTTCATTGCCTTATGCAGGCTCAGCTCTCTCACTCTATTCTGGGCTCACAGCAGGCAGGCTGATGCAACCACTTTGGAAGATATTTCTTTTTCTTGCTCATTTTGTTGGAAAGTTCAGCTGAACAGGAGTTTCTGCACTAAATACATAAGGAGTTCCTGCAAAGTGATGGATGAATCCCACTGTTGAGGAGGTGTCGGGAAGTTATTTTTCTTTAGCAAGTAGAAAAATAATTAGAAATAAAATGAGAATTTTCACTGCTGATGAGCGATTGCTGTGATCTGAGCTGTCCTGTGACTCAGGTGGGTGGGAGCATTTCTATAGCACAACCACAGTAACTTCTGAACTGGACAGTAAACAAATCCCCTAACACCTCCAGTCTGCTTCAATGGGTCAGCTTGCTGTGTCACTCCAGCCTGCCTGTTCTTCACATGAGCTGACTTTTCCTGTTTCTCTGCATTTCTGGAATAACCTTATTTTCTCCTTAGCTTGTAAACAGTTTTACATCACCCCTAGGAACCAAGAAGTGAATAGCACTTGGTCATGAGCTCTCAGCTGCTTAGGTTTCTCCAGGGATGGTATGTCTGTCTTCCACTAACATGCACTGTTCAGCCATTACTGATAATTTCAGTAAGTTATTTTCCCCAGCTGTTGTTTCTCTTTGTTTGTGAAGGATCTGTTGGCACTTTGGGCACTTGAGGAAGGATACCATCTAGAGTCTAGATGGATAGGCAGGGGTCACTCTCTGATATTGCACTTTATCTTAGTGTAAATTCAGTCAAGATCTGTCCATTTGAATGGACAGTTAGGCATGACTTTGTTCTTAGGGCTGGGTGAGAGCCAATTAGCTTGCTCTACGGGCTGCATTTGGGACAATTTATGTAAGACAAGCCAACAGCACAATGTAGTCTGACTCTGGCTTAATGGAAGAAGTGTATCTATTCTGTCTTTAACACCCTCTCTCTTTTTTTCCTACAGGCAGCAGTAACCATGGTAGACAGGTAGTATCACAGTCTGGGATTTTGTGTCACATTCCTTCCTGCTAATTGCACTTGTTACTGGAGACACTTGCACGTTTGGGACACTGTTCAGGCACACAAATACTATTTAAACTACTAGAGCTATTAAAATCTTTAGTTTTTCTGTTTCAAAGTGCAGCAGAAAAAGTTACTCTAATAAGTTTAATGCTAAAAACCAGTTTTGATCCAATTTTAAAAAACCCAAAGGGAGACTTAGAGCATGAATAAATTACTGTTTTCAGCTTAGTCATAAGGAACTAATTTCAGTGACTGGGAAACAGGATTGCTAAAGATCTTGAAAGAAATGCCCTGGATACAAATCTGCCTAAAACTGAGCTCCCCAAATAGATCAGTAACAGGCTTCTTTATGCATTAGTATAGAGGGGTAGAAAGTTTAGCTGTGGGAGCTCAAAACATACTGAAAGATCTTGGAGCAGTTGGAAGAAAACTTAAGGCACACAAAGGGCATGGGGAGGGTGAGCTTTGTTCAACTATGAAAACATTATTTTAAGGAAGTAGCGTTTATTTTAGAGTTGGCTGTTCCTTTCCTCTTGCCAATAGGTATCATAGAAAGCTATCTCCAACACTATGGTACTTCCAATTAGATTTTTTTTTTTCCTACAATTACAGGCTAGAAGAATTCTTAAAGAAAGAAGTGGATTTAGAGCTTTCAACACTGCCAGAGTTTGAAGAGCGGGTCATAGATTTCTCTGAAGTTGAACAACTAATGAACTCCATTAATACTATTCCAGGTACTCTTCCTATCTGATCATTATTTCAGCCCAATTTACATTTAATTAAAGACATGTATTAGACAGAAGTCCATTATTTTTTTTAAATGAGAACTGCAAAGGCAGAATTACTTTCTTCCTAGTTTTCCCTCTAGAATTTTTTGGTTGCCTATCTATACAGAGACACCGGGAGTTATTTTGGGGGTGGGTTTTTTCATTTGTTTTCCATATTTTTTGAAATTAAATGAAATTAATTTGAAATTACCAGAACTGCAAAGCTTGGTCTTCCCTGCTTTTGATGGATGGTTTCCTAGAAGACTCACAGAGTCCCCCCTTCTGTTTCAAGTTCAGGCTTTGTCTTACCTTGCTTGAACAAAGCAGAGAGGGACACCAGACTGCTTTAAACAACCTTCACAGCCTCTCTCAATAACCAGATTTCAGTGGCTTCTTCCTCTGCTATTTAGAAAATATTTTTCTTGTTATCTGTAAGAAACAGAGCAAACCACAAACAAATTCCTAATAATTAAGAAAATTAAACTACGAAGGATTTAAAATCTTTTCTGGCGTACCGTGAATGGTCAGAAAAAACAATATGCTCTTTTTTTAAATTCTTTTTATATATTGTGTTTTCTGAAAATAAACCAGCATTTTCTACTTGTTTGCTTGTGCTGCTGACCCCATGTTGGCCAGCTTTTCCCTCATCTTTCCCCCAGTCCCAGGGTGGTCCACACAACACTGCTCCTGTGGGGCTGCACTGGCTCGGGGGGGAGCGGCAGCCTCAGGGGCAGGGGAGGTCAAGTGTACAGAGAAGGGTTAGGCTCAGGCTTATGTATTTTTTTGGTTTGATTTTGACCTGAAGCACAGGTCACAAGGCTTCATACCCCAGTGACCTGATTTTTAGCTGCAACTGCTACAGGGTCAGCTCCTAACTTTTCTCCCTATAGGAGAAATATGATGCTATTCAATGCCTAGGCTTTGTGCAAACACCTTTGTGAGAGGACAGTCTGCCTAAGAACAAGGTATCACACTTATCCACTCAAAACCCGACCTGCTTTCCCCTCTGCAGCTCCTTGTGCCCCTGTGATCAATCCCCAGGCTCCCAATGCAGCAACTGGCACCTCACTGAGGGTTTGCTGGGGACTCTTCTCAGATGACACTGTCGAGTGCTACCAGCTGTGCTACAAACCAGTGAGCAACGAGAGGCGCAGTGATGAACAAGCAGGTGAGGAGGCCTGGACCCAAGGGGACACCTCAGCCCTCCACTGGCAAAACCAGCCAGTTCTAAAGTGGCAACCCGAGCACTTTCTGTGCATTCTCTCTACTGCCCAAACTGTCATGTCCACCACCACAGTTCCTGCTTCTGCCTTTGTCACTCTTCCCCTGCTGGGTCTGCCATGCTGCTGGCTGCTCCTGGCTGCTTCTGTCACAGGAGCAAAGACAGGACGGGGCAGCAGCTGGGATAGCAGGAGTGGGAAGGGAACAGTGGATGGAGTCAGGTCTCAACAGCAGCATTTCCTTTCCTGGAGGACAGGTGCTGTGTTAGACACACACACACTGCATTCACCACAAAGCACAGTATTTTTAGAGAGTAGATCATCCTAATATCGGCATGCCCACTGAAACCCCCCCAGTCATTTTACAGTTTATCTCAGTGCTGATAATAGGCAATAACTCCCCATCTCCCCCCCACACCAAAAAAAAAAAAAAGAACCACAGAGATATCCTAAAATGTCCCAGCCTTGTGACAAAACTGCCTTTGCTAATAATAATTCCTTGCAGAACCTCTTACTGGAAAAGCGTCCCTGTAGTGAGAACATGCAGGGTCTTTTTAGAAAAAAAACAGTGGCAGGTGGGTGTTTCTTTCTGGTTTTTGGTGTTTGGGTTTTTTTCCTGAGTGATGTGGCTCTTTCAGAAACTGATGTGCTATCTGATTTGTGCCTCCTTAGAAGAAGGCACAGTAAAATAGCCTGACAGCTAATGAAAGGGTGTGGAGCACGAGGAGCTCTCTTGGACTCAGCACACAAAACAATGCACCTCAACTCCATGACCTGAGGCAGCTTTGGGGAAGAGTGGGTAACTGTAAATGCTTTGTTTTCATTTCAGAGCATATGCTACGAGTCAAAGAAACATACTGCACCATTACTAATCTGTTGCCAAATACACAGTATGAATTTTGGGTCAGTGCTCTAAATGCCTCTGGTATCAGTCCACCAAGTGAAAGAGCAGTTTATGTAACAGGTAAAAATATTTTCTTCATATGACTACGTGACCTTCATAGCGAAATTCAGTGTCATCTCTGAATTTTATGCCAGTAATGTTTTCTGGGCACTTTGTTTTTCCTGATGTAAGTCTATTGAATGCATGGGAATGTCCTACTTCTATTTGGAGAGCCTATCAAGCCAATTGTCCCTGTTTTATCTGAAGAAACAGAAGTACAGAGACAACATAATTTATTTAAATGCAAGCATGTAGAAGACCCGAGAATAAGACTCAAGTCTCCCAGTTGTGGCAGTCCCCCCTTTTATTGATCTGTAGATACTTTGTGGATTCACCTGCTGTGCCCTTTTTAACTGCAGTTCAGTCAAGCATGTTTTGTGATATCCTGACTCAGATTGAGCAAGTCAGAGTGAGACCTTCAAGCATTCATTCCAGATGTCTTTGATATCATAGAACAGAGAAGAGATGCACCTTTATGACAGAGATAAAACCAATGATAGAAAGAAAACAGTTGTGTAATCACTAGCTATGTATGTTACTTCTCTGATTAATTCTCTTGGGACTTTTATAGTCCAAATTAAGTCTTTGAATATTACTGTTAATCGCCCTGCCTGCTGTTCATTGCCCATTGGGGAAGCAGGTTTCTTTAACTATATATATTAGTAAACAACTTTGTTCTGTTTTCTAAGACTTCAAAGCATGTTTGTTGCAAACATCTTCAAGCAACAGCTTAGAATTGTTCTTTTGCTTACTTTTTAGCTCCTTCACCACCTATCATAAAGAGTAAAAAGATCCAAAGCTGTGAAAATGCAGCACTGGTGTGCTGGGAATCTAGAGACATTAACCCTGTTGATTCCTACGTGGTTGAATTGTCCAAGCTGACAGATGAAGAAAACGGTGATGTTATTACTGAGTGAGTCACTATTCCACTGAGTCCATCACCTGCAGTTAAAATCTAAGGAAGGACCCATAAGCCTTTGGTGAATTCACCTTTATAAACATTCCTCTTAGTAAAATTGATTGTATAAATGTTAATCAAAAATTACAATACAGGGCATGGGAAATGGGCAGAAGCAAATGTAAAAATCTGCGTAGTCTGTCACAGACAATCTCTTGCCCCCACTACTGACAACTGTACAAGGTCAAGTGGTGTTGATGGGTTATAAGAGAAGCTGATCATGTAATTTCTTTGTTGTTCAGAAAAATACTCTCGAAGGCCTGCTTTTGTTCTCTACCCTATCATTTTCCATGGATTTCTTTTCTGTAGATCTATTGTTGGGATTCCTAACTGCGAAGTCCTAATTCACCTCCAGCCGACCCAAAGCTATCGCATCTGTGTTAGAGCCGTAAACCTGGGAGGTTCCAGTGAAAGAAGTGAACCTGTCCTGATACACACCACAGGTACTGTGCAGCTCAGAACAACTCCAGCAGCCTGCTGTAGTATCTATTATCTCAACAGAGAGATTCCTGCTGGTTTCAATGGCCTCTGGATCAGGTCCTAATCTCTTACATCTAATTACACACCTGGTACCCTTTTAGGAAAGAAAAAACCCCACTTTTTATAACAATAAGTCCATTGCTTTAGCACTGTAATTTAAAATTATTTCTGTCCAATACATTTGATACTTGGAAGTTACTCATTTCTAAACATTTTAAAAGACAATATCAGCCCAACGCCCCCAGATGTTGCTGGCTTGCCAAGTACTGACACACCAATGAAGAAAGTTGTACTGTGATTTTACTTTACTTCAGAGATTACCTAGTAATGATGCTGCTGCTGGGAAGCATGGCTGAGACAGCCAGTCAGGACCTTCCAGAGTCATTTGGATATGCAACGTCTTCCCCTGCATCTATTGGAACATCTCCAGCTCAGCAGGGGAAGCTCTGAGGGCTGGTTCCCTTTATTCATGAGAAAGGCTGTCCAGCTTTCAGCTGGAAGCTTTGCTTTTGGTATCTGACACAGCATTATCATCTCTGCTCTCAGTGTCATGCTGGGCAAGGATTAACCTTCTTCCCCAAAGGAAGCGGGAAGCTCTTTTCCCCTCACAACCATCTAATCAAAACTCATTTTAATGAGTTATAGGCAGATACCTGTTTTCATCTCCACCACTGCTAAAATGATGCTGCAGCTTCCTGGCGTGTCTCAAACCTCCCACATCACTCACAGATGCATTCACACCATACCTGTGCCTCTCCTGCCCTTACCTTATGCAAGAGGTTTGCAAATTGTGCTTATTCAGCAAGCTGACCTCACACCCATTGATCTGTGAAAGGCTGTTTCAGTACGAAACCTGTCTGCTACACACCTGTGGCAGCACAGAAATGGTCATTCTTACATCCCCGGAGAGGAAGACTGTCGTTGTGTTACCATTGTTTGTGTGTGTCTCAGCTCCTTAAATCAAACTCAGTATTTGAAATTGCCAATTCCACTTGCACAGCGTGTGTTTGTTTTCAGCAGCACATGCCTGTAATTTCCCTGTCATTGTTTGTATTGTATTTGCATTGAAGCAACTTGCAGTTTGATTATAATGATTTCATCTGGGATTAGCATGGAGAGATTCATCTTCTCTGAGTCTACAATATGCAAACAGCTGGTGCAAATTGATCTGTCAGCTGCAAGCGCTCACCTCCAACGCTGGCAATGACCTTTGCTTCTTACTTACCGGGCAGGGTGCACAAACACCAGCCACAACCAGACCTGCTCGGTGACATCTCCCATGGGGGACAGGCAGAAGGACCCTTATCCCGGGCTGGTTTAGCTGACTTACCTCTCTGGGGGCTCATCTGAAGAGGAGATGCTGAGGCATGAGGGATGCTGCATGTGGCACCTTTGTAGAGCTTCCTTCTCTTCAAACTGTACCTGGCATTTATGTGGAAGAGTGAGGCCAAGGAGAGGCCTTTAAGGCCACTTTGTCCTTTTAGTGATTAGAAATAGGTCACTTCAGTTCTGAGGAAGATGATTTGAAACCGGACAGGCCATTGCAGGGAGGACCCCTCATCTTTGTGTAGCTACTTCCCGCACAATGCCTGCAGCCTTGAGCCCCAGCTGGGTTCAAATCCTGGTTAAAGCCCCTTTTCTGCTTTTTCACAAGGCTGTAACTAAACAATGTTAAGCTGTAAAACACCCACTTGTTTGAAACCTCCAAATGAACAACTTTGTCCTCTCAATGTTGGCCACAGATTCCTTCCAGAGCACTGGTTAATCTTTTTGAGGAGATTTTTGAGGAGATAATCTCTTTGAGGAGAAGCAACATTTCACCACACCCTTGCTGCAAACCCTAGTGCCACAAGGAGATGCTGGAGTTATCCTCAGGTGTTCTTCTCTCTTGCAGGCACCTACTTCTGCCTTAACGAGGACACGGCCCACCCTTTACTGGCGATTCTAGATGATGGATTTACAATTGCATGCGATCAGCTGGAAAACCCGGAGTGTGATCTGCCCATCTATGATAACAGCTTTACAAGGTATACAGAGGAATTTCCGTTGTAATTAATGCATGTGGTTTGTGGCTGCTTCACCCACAATGCATCCCAACCTTGAATTTAAGTCCACTGAAAAGGTTTACTGGTATTGCAGCTCTCTCCACTTCCAAGCCAGGCACCAAGTAAAACCTGCAGACTGGATGTGTGTGTATAATGCTCAGTGTTTTTCACACATTAGTTTTTGCGTAAGTGATTATGATTGTCTGCAGTTTTAGACAACTGCAAATATCTTTGTTGATCCTTTTAAAATACGGATTACTCATCTTTTAGAAAATCAGATTTATTTTAAGGTATTTCAAGCTGGACTCCTAAGGTAACTATTCAGTTTGAAACTGTAGGCTTTCCCCATAGCTCTTTGGAGAGTAAAACTCCATTTCCATTTCTCCAGGCCCCATAGTTTCACTGGGGTTATTGTTCCTGAGCACCATTACTGAGCTCTCTGTGCCCTGCTGCTCTTTTCTGAGAATTTCTAGGGTGCCTAGTACATACAAATCTACAACATCTCCCTTTGTGTGATCTGTGCACTGACTTATATTGAATTCCAAAACTTTCTTCCCATTTAATTCTTTACAGAGCCCCAAAACCCCAGAAAAATGTCACAAGAAAAAAAAAAATTAAACCCCATATACTCTTAATACAGCACTACTTGGATTTAAAAAAAAAAAAAAAAAGCATAATGATTAGATTCTCCTTTAATTACAGTGATCCAGCACTTGCACACTTCTAAGACTTGAGGAGCTGCTCCTCTGCTGGGTGTTGCTCCCTCTCCCCTGCCCATCCCTCCTTGGTCTCGCTTTCACACATGGAGATTTGGGGGCTGTTTTTATGTAGCTCTGTCCAATGCAAACCTCCAAACATTCTTCTTAAGTACTTGTACATAAGAAACTTGTACACTACAAGTACACTAATTTACCTGGCCTAGTTGGGGGTACCTGGTCTAGTTGGGGGTGTCCCTGTGACTGCAGGGGGGTCGGACTAGATGACCTTTGAGGGCCCCTTCCAGCCCAGATGATTCTATGATTCTATTCTATGATTCTACAGCAAATACTAAAGAATGGGCAAAAAATCCCTTTGGTGCTTTGGGCACCTGATCCTCCCCTTTGAAAAAGGCTTGTGTAGTTCAAAGCACAGTTGGTCTGTTTGGCTGTTTGGTTTTTTAAACTAATGCCAGGAAGTGTCTAATGGGGCTTTTAGCAGCTCTCATTGATTTTGTGAGTTTAATCTCTCTCTCTAGCTGCTCTTTGGAACTTAAGCGTCACTTGGAATTTAATGTAAGTTCATAAAGAGGATTACAAATGCAGCCAGCCACAAATGTGCTTTTATGTTGGGCACTTTGAGCTAAATTTGAACAGGTATTTAAGTGACAAAGCAAATGCTAAGGAAAGGAGAATGATCTGAATACTTACCTCTTCTGAAAGATCTAGTTGGTACTATTTGGGTCCACAGATTTTACTTTCAAAACAGAATTAGGCCTTTTGCCATTGAAATGAGAGACTTAGTTTGCCAAAATGCATGTTTCCAGTCAGAACCACAGAAACAGCAGATAACCCGGACAGGCATCTGCAGACACAGAATAATACAAGCCCACAACTTAATCCCTCCGTGGAAATGGAGCGATGTTACCAGAGGGCTTGGTAGAAAAGAGCCAGGAGATAGAAGATTCTCTTCATTAAAGTCATCATGATAAGCCTAAATGGGATTTCATCCCACTTCCACAGGGTGCTTTTATGTTTCACATAAACAGCCAGAGCTGGCACTCATCTCATTCTGAACTCTGAGGCTGAGTTTTTGATGCTGCTGTGAACTCTCAGAAGCCTCTTTCATGCCAATATACTGGGGCGGGGAAGAGGGAAGAAAAAGCTCCCAAGCTGAAATGACTAACACTCATCCTACAAGGAAATTACATCCCAAACTTTCTGAAGTTTGTGTGATCTCCAAAGGACTAATGCGTTTCCTAATCACAGCAGCTCCAACGGTCTGACTCAGGTTTGCCTTGGTGGCTTTGCAACTCTCATTCCTGTGGTAGTATTTTGTTCACAAATGTTTACCCATCCATTTTTGCATCATTCCTTTTCCTTCTCAAGCTGTAGCTTCTCAGAGTCCACAGCAGCCTTTAAGCTATTCCCAGGCCAACGACATGCACTTATACTGAAGTGCACACTTGCTGTAAGTGATTGCTGCAGCAGTGGCACAGGGCACAGTTGTCCTGTCCCAGGACAACACACCAGGCCCTCTGAATGCTGAGGGCAGTTCTTTGTCACCACTACCTGGAGGCAGAGGAGCCCAGAGCGTCTGCCAGCAGCATCCTTTGCCTCTGTAATTTACAACTCCCAGAGAAACAAACAGGTTGTGTGTCACTTCCTATCCAAAACTGAAGGTGTTTTGAAACCTGCTGTCCCCTGTGATGCAGCAATGTCAGTTAATATATCCTGTGATTTTCCTGAGGAAAAGCTGGGGTGTAGTTCTTACAGGGTTCACGTTGCCCTCTTAAAATGAGTTAGGCTGTTTCAGAAGCATTTGGCATGGGCTATTTGGCCCATCTTTCTTGCTTCAGAACCTCTGTTTTTGGAGACTTACGTCTTCAAAGTGCCTTGACTCTGAGACTGCCTGTAAATCAGCTGAAGGTAGTACATTGCCTTTGTCTGCCTCCTACACACCTTTGTAAAGAGCCATCTGCTACACCTTTCCTATCATAAAGGTCAGGAACCACAGTCTATTGCTAAAACCTTTCACAGCCCAGGTGCCTAAGCAGATTCCAAGCTCTCCCACCATGTCCAATTCTTGCTGGTCTCTCCAAAGATAGCATAAGCAGGTCTCCTCTTCCTCAACTGCCCCAGGACTTTCATGCTGTTACACTGCCCCATTCCTGATGCTAAGTGAAACTCTGGGCTGATAGGCAGAAAACACAAAATCTGTAGCCTTTTTTCCTGTGCTTTATTGGAGTTCACCAGACCACCTTCTTTTCTAGAAAGTATTAACTTTCCCAGAAAACCCAGGCAGTCCAGAGTGCTGCTCTCCCTGTTCCTGAAAGTGCCCAGGAGACTCATTTATAGAAAGCTACCCACAGGTAAAACCAGGGTAGGTGTCACAGAGAAACCTGCAGGTTCTGTGTCAGGTCCTCAGCATGTGTATCTAAAATCCTGCTAAGGAACCAGCAAAAGTGGCTTTTGTTTATTGATCTGTAATGTCCAGGTACAGATCAATAATGATTGATTATTTTAATAATAAATATGAAATTTATTTAATCAATTTAAATATTTTAAATTTAATATTTTAAACAGCATCGCAGAGAGTCCCTGCCAAAGCACATATTCCTGGTGTCTCCCACAGGTGTATTGGGATCCTGGGCAGTCTGATCCCATTTCCTGGAAAGCATTACTGGGAGGTGGAAGTTGAGGAAGATACAGAGTACAGAATTGGCGTGGCTTTTGAAAACACCCCGAGACATGGTTATCTGGGGGCAAACAACTCATCCTGGTGCATGAGGCATATCATCACACCATCAAGGTAAGGGCTGTGGCAGCTACACGTCTCCTACAGGAACACCTCCTACGTGCACACCTGCAGGCAGAGCAGCAGAGCTCCTGCTGTCAGGGGCAGCCAGAGATTTTACATCAAAGCTCAGACCAAGCACTTAACCAGGTGCTTGGGGCACTCCACCATTGGCACTGTAAACTCCTGTTAGAAGCTGGAACCTTTCACCAAGTCCTACTGCTTAATGACATTCTCACATTGAAATAGACAGTCCCAAGAATAAATCTGAATAAAGCCTTGTTTTAGACCTGTGAAGCATCCAGGAGCAAGAAAACAAGCCATTCCCCATGCCCAGCATCCCCTACTGCCTGCAAGAGCTGCCAAGGTGCTGCTGGGTGCCTTTGGACAGGGAGCTCGGTCACCACCCGAGTGTCCCCTCATACACAGTTAGCAAACAGTAAGGATGGCAGAGCAGGGGCCCCAGATCTGCCTGTTCTCACCCCCTGGTGCACAGGGAGGGGTTGTAGGTGCAGCTCAGTTGGCTGGAGCACTCCTCCTCCCCAGGCTCCCCAGCAGCTGGCCCACTGCACAGTCATGATCTTCAGCAGCGCTGGCGTTTGCCTCCCACACAGCAAGAAACTCTGCTTAATGGGGGAGACCAAAGCCACTGAAGCTAATGACTCTCCTGTGAGCTGCAGGCAGGCTAATTTTATTTCCTTGCTACGTTGAGCTAAGAGGTGCATTGAGGTTTGTTCTCATTCTTCTGGAGCAATGAGCATGGACTTCAGAGAGAAAAGAGAGCTGGGCCATCCCTCGGTTTGAGTCACTGTCATAGCCATTTCTGCAGGGAAATTGTCTCAGGTTTGAGTGGTGTGGGTGGAGGAGGTGGTTAGTGAAGAAGCTGGCCCTTACGAAATGCCAGATAACTCACTTCAGCTCAATAAATCTTCTCATTTCTGCTCAGAAAGGCACATGTTCCCATAAAGGTCTCATTTTTGGTTGCAATGTGCCACAGTAGGGAGAGCTGTTTGAATAACTACACAGGGAAAAGAGGGCTATGCTCATGACAAAGCTGCTTACCTACAGGGCACCTTCCTGGCCTCTAATAATTCACAGTCCCACAATCAAAATTAAAAGACATCACCCTCTAGTAAATGAGCACGAAGACTGGAACTTCCCCATCACCACTGCTCTGGCTGAGCAGGGAGATCTTGTAGGAAAAGCAGCCAGAGACATCATCTGAGAGTGGGGTTTGAAAAACCATGTCAAATAGTCTGGAGGCTGCCCAGGCCAGTGAGGCAGGCAGCCTCTGCCCAGGGAGCTGCACTCCATGGCTGCTGCTGCTGCTGCTGCTGTGAGTAGTTCCCTGACTCTGGCAGGGAAGAGGGCTCAGTACCACAGCCCCTCAGGGAGCAAGTGGGCAGCGTTGGCAAGGTCTGGGAGGACAGGGCTGTGTCATCTCACCAGCTCTCTCCTCGGCAGCACCTACAACTCCCTAAGGGTAAGGCTGAGGGGGTGGCAAGTGTTGCTCTGTGGCAAGCCTGCTGGCCTCACACAGCACACACAGCCCCTTCATGGAGGAAGGAACAACTTGTCATCCTTCAGTGGCATGGGTGCACCCTCCGATTTAGAGGACACCCACATTGCTCCTTAAGACATGGAAAAAAATGGCAAAGTCCCAGGTTGTGCTCTCTGACCTCGTCCGTATCTAAAGGTACCACTCATCCACCCGCAGCCAGACTGGGATAGGAAACAAGAGGCCCGTGACACGGGTTAGAGGGGCAGGTCTGAGCACAGGGCCTGCCACTGGGGCAGTAAACACGGGGCACACGGCAGGGAGGGGACTGTGACACAGGAACATACCCTGGAACACCCCCCTGAGCACCAGGGGCTGCCCTTCGGGAGCAGACTGTGTGCCCTCAGGTTTTTGTCTGTTTCTCACCTACAGGCACAAGTACGAGTTCCTGCACAGCGGGATGACGCCAGATATCAGAATTACTGTCCCCCCGAGAAGGATTGGCATCCTGCTGGACTACGAGAACTGCAGACTGTCGTTTTTCAATGCAGATATTCCCCAGCACCTTTACACATTCAACTCGCACTTCCAGCATTATGTCCACCCCTGCTTTGCTTTGGAAACACCCGGCATCCTACGGGTACATTCTGGAATTGCGATACCCCCCTGGACTGCCCTCCCATAACTGCATTCTGCAGCTGCACATCTACACATCATCTGCACCGAGTGATGTCCTCTTCCAGCATCAGCTGCTCCATCACACTCCCTGGGAACCAACGCTCTCCCCAGAGACAGCAAAGCAACCCTCACCTCAACCAGCTGCCAGGCCCGAGCCCCTACGGCAGTGTCTGTCCTCTGAGGCAGGATCTTAGCACCAAACCATTATGGTCACAAGATCCATCAGCATCCCAGAAGTTCTCCAGTTAGAACCGGATACCATCCTTCCCAGAGGGGACAGTCACCAAGCAGTAGTGGCAGCTGGATGGCTCGTTCCCCCAGTATCCATTTGATGCCTGGGGAACTTGCCTACGGAACACACAGCAGTCGTTAATTCAACTCTTGTGTCTGCCAAAGAGCTAAACATTCAAAGAAAATTAAAAATAGCAAAAGGCCTATCACTGCTAGACAGAGCTGCAAACACTCCAACCATGATGCTGATCTCACAATCAAGCATTCTTGTCACTACACGAAGCCTGTGACACAAGATAATCAAGAACACCTCCCTCCAGTGTGAACTGTTAGCTCCTACCACACACAGCCAGGGTTCTGAAATACCCAAGCATGCACTACAGCCTCAGATATTAAAAGCCATTTTTACAGAATGCTCACACTTCTTGTTCATTCACCCAGGGAAAAACCAAAAAACAAACCGAGGCTTTTTGCAGTGCTTGATTGCCCCTATCGAGAAATCTATATTGTTTTTAGCTTGTTCTTTGTGGCCACTCTCACCGGGACGGGTGCACCCTCCCGCACCCACAGACCTGTTCTCCCTCTCAGCACTGGCCCTGTCACCCCGACACTGGACCCCTGAACCTTCCAGTAAGGGCTGGAACTGCCCCGCCCCAGCACTGGGCTGAAATGTCCTTGTTTAGGCTTAATTTCCAGACACCAAAGCATCAGACTAGCACTGCCCATCCATCAGGCTTGTCTAGCTTTAAACAGTCTCATTCGTGTATGTGAAAACTACCTGAACTTAATCAAGAGTCATTAACAAAGAAGCTTTTCCACACATTTATTGTATATTCATTACAAAAATCATTGGTTCAAGTTTCCATTCTATGGGACAGTCAGATGGCAGTCTCTCAACATTCAGGATTCCTACAAATACACAGACCCTGGCAAAAATGAAAAGATTTGATGCAGAACCATGTTCAAAAAGCGTGTGTGTTCTTCCCCAAATAGCTTTTAAAATGTCTCCCCAAAACAGGCTCCGCAAAAACTAAAACCAGGAGCTGAATATGTCACTATGACAGTGATTAGTGCCACCTTCTCTTGGATATCTATTGTTTTGCAAGCTTCAAATGAAGATGGATTTATCGACACTCCGCTACGTACATGCAGTGTCATCTCTCAGCCTACCAGGAATTCAGAGATTTCCAGGGCAGAGGGGGCCGTTACAGTCTCTCTGTCACACCCCCCGTAAGCCCGGCCAGAGACTCTCAGGTGCTTTGTCCCACAGTGACCACAACAGCTTGTGACCACCAGGAAGAGGTGGCTCATTCAGCAACCACTGTCAGTGCACAGGGTGGGAGGTGAGCCCTGCTGACACTGGCAAGGCCAGACCAGAGCACAGCAGCTCAAACGAGCAGCTCCTCTTGCCAGGGAATGAACTGATGAGAGAGCACCACCCTACTTGTTTTAACACTTTTTTTTTAACTTTGCTTAAAAATGTATGCCTTGATTCAGGGTCCAACTTCCACCCACTGCAACATGTTTTACCTTTATCTGCCAAAAACTGAGAGCCACACTCTTCTTTTCAAGTAGGTATCTAAATGAATAAAACACACAAGTGTTTTATGAGAGGTATGAGAATGTGTGAACCTCCCAAGAAAGCCTTTAATGCAGAGAGACTGCTGCTGAACCCAACGATTCCAACAAAAGCAGGTGTTCTGAACAGCCCCACCACTTCCCCACCAAGCAGCTTTCACCTCAGGTGTGTTTAAACCATACCCGTATCCCAGTGCCAGGGTGGCTGATCACCTCAGATGATACAAGAACCCAATCCAAAATATTTTTCAACTGTTGAACTGCCCTGAGAGCCCCCAGGACTTCACAACCCTCTCCCAGGAGTGCTGCAGGGACAGATCTTCCAAGCCAAACACAAGGTTATTGGATGCCCTTGGAGTGGGACTACCAAACAGCTCCATCATTAGGTTGCCTGCTTGATGAGCTGTTGGAGAACACAGACCTGAGTGCAGAGCCGCCGCTCAGCTGGATACGACTCAGTGGTCATCGCTAGGCACGGTACAGGATGGCTAAGGCAGCAACAGCACTATCTGGAAAAAAGAAATAATTGGCTACTAAGTTAAAAACAGTATGGGAAATGAGTTTGCATGTTTCTGTTTAATAAAAGCATCACCTGTCAGCAATAACCCAAGCATTTCCTCCCTTAGGAATCCCAACCCTGTCACCGAAACATTTATACAACAAAGAAAAGGGCATGAACAACCTAAATTTTCTAAAATGAGCTGTCACTGTGAATTACCTATATATAAATCCTTTACAGGGAGGCCACTACTCCCACTATAGGATCTATTAATCAGACCAGCCCAGCACCCAAACCTCATCTTTCTGTGTAACTCCCACAGACAAGGGGAAGTGCAGTCCATCTGTCAGACTGAGTACAGACCAAACCCTGTATAGAACTGGAAGCTGCATTTGACAGTAAAAGGGGAGTCTCCTGCTGAAGCTAAAGGGCAATAAGAGGTACCCCAGAGCAGACCAACATGAAGTGTAGTTGGTTTACCTGGAACCCTGGGTATAGCAATTGTGTTGGAGAACTGTGTTGAGCTGTCAATCTGTGAACTACTTCTTTGCACTGAACGGTGTCTCAGATGAGGCACAACCAGTTCTCATCTCTGGCCTGCCTACAGGAACTCTGGCTCACCTGCTGAACTAGATCACATGAAAGGAAAACAGTTAGTTAAAAAACGAGTTGTCCTTGTCTCTAACAAGGAGTTATGTGGTGCAAGATACATTCTTCCTGGTACCTGTTGGCATTTCTTTTCCTGTTCCTTTTCACTACGTGCATTTACTGACACACAGCAAAATTCATCTTCTGTGAAGGACAGGAGCTCATGCCTAAAGCTCTGGTATTGGGCACCTGACCCTGAGAGGCTGCCCCGATTTGCAGCAGTGATCTACGCATCCTGCAGAGCTTAAGCAGCAGGTAACCCCAACCCCACCTCACCCAGCAGCTAACTGGGGACTTTGCCTGGGCTGCCCAAAGGCCCCCAGCCTTAGGAGAAGTTATCCTCAAACCCCTTCAGGGTAGGCAAAAAGGATCCCTTTTACCAATTCCCTTCTGTTCCCTCTTGATTTAGAGTACCAGTACATGTTGTTGCCACTGGAGGGCATCACACGAAGCCCTATCACAAGGCTGCACCGGGTACCAGCCAGGTTTACACAAACCGTCTATGGCTAAACAGATAGTTAGAGCTTCCAAACCAGTTACCGTGATCCTTCAGCTTTCCTGCGTCCCTCCTCACCCAGTCCCGGAGCCAGGAACAAAGGGACCCACGGGCCTGTGAACAAAAAAACACTGGTCAAACAATGTCAAAAGCACAAATACACCAACAGGCAACACAACAGCCCTGAAAGACAGTTTAGTGTGTTTGATTCAAACCAAACACACCCACCACTTTCTAGAGAAACACTTGACTTTTAACTTACTCCATCTAATTGCCATTAAAAGCTTGTAGGTAGAGGAAGTAGGTCCTGACTTTATCTCACAGGCAGGCCTTGTTCTTCCACCATTTAATTTAGGAGGATAGTATCAGTGAAGTCAATATAATGTTACTGGCTCCACTTTCTTAGTCCTCCAGATCTATCTTTGTAAGAAACTCCTGGAAAGTCTCAGGAGCTGACTGTGCTCTCCTGAAGGAGACTGCAGAGCCTAACCACCCAGCCCGCCTTCAGGGCCTGGAAGGCAACTTCCTATCCCGTCCTCAACACTCAGCGATGCCTTTTTTTAACTGAGGGCTTCTGTTTTCCAACAGTACCCTGTATTTCTCATTAGCAAAGCCCAGGAAAACAGGACCATGCAAAAGTGAGGCTCTGCTTCCCATTCGGCTCAGCACCTGGACTCCACCGACTCCCCGCACAGCCCAAAGGCACATTTCTCTCTGTGGCATTTATGCTGGTGTTCTCAATGGCTAGTATAGAGTGGGCCCAGGCTTATTTAAACCAGATTTACGATTTAAGCTTTACATATGCCAGCAATACCGAGGCCACGATCTGCTTCATCAAACGGCCGTAAGGGACTGCACTCTCTGACGAGAGGACGCTTATCCCACAGCTGGAGCTAAATAAAAGTATTTTGTTTTGGCTTGTTTTTTTTCTCTGCACACGCAAATCAGTGACTTAAAGCACCAGAAAGGCTGCAGCAGCGAGAAGCGGGGGTCTCCTACAAACCCACCTCAGGGACCTGCAGCCATGTCAGGGGGCCGTACAGCTCTTACCTGCCTCTCCCGCCAGCCCCGGCAGGGCAACGGGGGTTTCCACAAGAGATACACATCACGGCGGCAGATCCTGCAAGGGGATACACAAACAATCAAGATAAGAGGCAGAGAGAGCCACACACCCCAGGTAACCCCCCCTAGACAACCCCCCTAGACCGGCCGCCACGAGGCTTTACCTCAGGGCGCCGCCATTTCCTGAGGGCGGAGGCCCCGTGTCGAGCCCCCGCCCCGGCCGGGGCGGGGGCTCGACANNCCCTCAGGAAATGGCGGCGCCCTGAGGTGGTTCTTGTCGTGCTGGGCTGCCCCAAAACCAGCCTGTAGAATCCCTCTATCTTGTGATATTTCGCAGCCGTTTGGATACACTTAATTTTTCTCTCAGTCTCTAAACACAGTTCCGTCGAAAGGTGTTGGAAAGAGCACACTCATGTAAATGCCTGAGGCCAACCCAACCCCTCGCTCCCGATTCTTCACAGCCTCCCAGGAATCCCACCATAAGAGGGAAAACTGTGGAGATTTTCATGGCCTCCCACCATAAGAGGGAAAACTGAGGAGAGGAGGGTTGCTAAGGCTCAGTGCAGAGGCGGCTGTCACAGATAGGGAACAGGGCTGCTGGGCTTCATTCATAACTTTTTATTCTTGCACAAGGCAAAGAAATAGCCAGAGGTAAAAAGCAGTAGCCATAAACCACCTCTCCGCGTTCTGGAGGTAACAAAGCTCTGCTTGGCCTCAGCAAAAGAGAAGCAAAATTGCTCATGGGACTCCTCTTCCAAGTAAAGGCAACTTTGCCTCCTGCCCTTGAAATGGCTTATCAAAGAGCAATATCTCATCAAAGCCTCTCAAACCTGGGCTAACTACTGTTCATGCTATTATTAACTGTAGGCAATTTGGAAAGGGGAGGTAGGGGTCTTTGATTCCTCTGACATGAAAGCTTTAAAGAAGAGAAGGAAGCCTTCATATCGACCTGTGATGCTATGGCATACAGATAAAAGCCTAGCTGTCATTTTCGCCTGCAGAGCCTCACCGTGACTTCAATGGCCTGACTTTGGGGTAGCTCAAGTCTGATCTATGAACTGCAGTTCTAGCCTTTGGGTCCCACAGAGCATGACCTTTCCTTCTCTCCAACACCCCACAAAGGCAGGGAGAAGAAGTCATGTCGCTTCCCGTACATGGAAGCACGTGGTCTACGGTGATGATTTATTAAGCCCACAATTTCTGAGTATGCAGAGATCACTTGTATTGACAGACAGGAAAGGACACTTAAGAAGCAGTCTGACTTCTCACAGCCTGTCAGACATAAAAGAAAACCTTTGTTCCTGGTGGAGAATTTCAAATTCAGCATCATCATTGTTACAACCTGTTCTCTTGCACTGCATTCCTCTGTGCATTAACCCTAGAGTTAATATCTGTCTCTTAAAAAGAGTTAAATAAGCCAAAAGGTCAAAGGATAGACAGACAAAAATACAAATACACAGGCAAAGATCTGTTTAAATTAGAAATATATATTACTTTTTTCTTTTACTGCATATGGAAAAGCACTAGTATCAAACTAAAGAAAATCTAGGCTCAGGGAGCAGCTGAAGAAGAGGTGGGAATGGGTCTCAGGCACAGCACTGTGGCATTTCAGATACAGACTATAATAATGTGACTGTGTATTTGCAACCAGTCTGGGGGCAGGCTTCCCTCAGAGAGCCAAAATGGTCCAAGAGGTGTATCTGTGGGTAAAAAAATAACACCTAAGAGGTAAGTCAGGAACTAAACTAAGCCAATGAAAGTGAAGTATAACTTCACTAAAATCAGTGTGTTGAGAAGGTTTTTTACTTGAAAGTACTGAAGTGGGGCTACTGCTGGGCAGATATTTCTCTGTGGGATGGTTAAGTGGGAAAAAAATCCCCCAAAGTCCCTTTTGTTCAGACCACTGTCTAGAAACACTATCGACTCTTGTTAGAACAAAAGCAACACAAATACCACTTTGCTAATACATACCCAGCCAGAGTTAAATATGTCACTGATATTTACTTAACAAATATTGTTAGGTATGTACTCTGATGTGCTTCAAAGAACACTTGTTTATTTAAAACAGCTTATTTTAAAACAAGGGGGTTTGTTTTCTTTCTTTTTTGTTCCTGGCATGATAGAGCAGCTAAAACTTTCTGCTTTCTGACCTTGGCATGTCAGAGATTTGTCATAACAGGGACAACATATTTGCACTGAGTCTGCCAGCACGGATTTTCAGGGGTGAGAGAGGCGGCTCACTTTTAGGGCTGGGTTGCGGCGAGGAGAATTTCATTCGGCTCTCACAATGTCCTGAAAATTCTATTAACGCAACTTATTTCTCCCTAACTGTCCCCAAAAGCTGCCTCTGATGTTATGCCTACCATTCCCAGCCCAGCCTCGGTGGGGTGGCTGGGCACCTTGCCTGTTTCTTAGCACTTACATTCATGCTTTATCATTGCAGTCTTTCTTACTTACGGTAAACGGCGTCTGAAACAGGCGGCACCACCCACGGCCGGGGACAGGCGCTGGGACTCGGTGTGCACAGCCGATGGCATTCGGCACTCCCGCGAGTCCCACCCAGGTCAGGACAAAGTGGCAAAGGGGGACAGATTTCTGGCTTCTCAGGAGCTCTGACCAGCATCTCTGTAAAGCAGCAGTGACAAGCCATTATGAAAGCACTCGCTTTCTAAATTTCTCTTTCCACTGGTTTTGAAAGTCAGGATGGTTCAGCACAGGGCCTGGCATGCCCCAGGTCTAGGACAGGGTTTCCCGCGAGGTGGACACTGACAAGCCACTGAGCTTCCCTGTAATTTGTTTTACCCACCTGCAAAAAGGCTCTCTGGGTCTCCTTGTAAAGCATTTACGGATCCGTAAAGGAAAAGATTCATTTTCTGTAAAGGAAAATATTACATGCAAAGTAACATCTTTTTTCTTTTAGACAGAAAGGGACAGTTCTTGCTGGAGGTGCGAAGCAATATTGCTCACACATTCCTCACTGCAAATACCAAAGGAATCTCATCAAACATACTCCATTTCATCTTTAGGCTGAAGACAAAGCTGTACTTCCTCCCGAGGAACTAGGGAGCTGCAGGATCACTAGGATGACGTCATTCTACCGAGTTATAAAACATGCTGCACGCTGAACTTGGCGCTCAGCATGCTCAGGTTAAACTGAGAGCTAATGTAATGAACTCTGGGGAAGGATTTACATCAAATACCACTCTGGAATATTAAAGACAGACAGGACCAACTTCTCACTTGAATAATTACACACTGGCTAAATTCCTCCTTTCATTTAAAAACCAGTCAATCACATTTTCACGTCCTCTCTAAAACTGTGTGTATTGCTGTGCTATTTCACTACCTCAAGAGAAATGTATGTGATTAAAGGATGAAGTAACTTCTGTTAATTACCGCAAGTTGAGCTAGGATTAGTTTAAGCTCTCGCAGTGACTCTTGCCACTCGAGGGGGGGAGCAAGCAAACCAAGAAAAGAGATTCAAATTTCAACAAGTGTCCACAGCTGCTTGTCTTTGCTAACATAACCTCAGAGGCAGAGGTGCCTGCAAACACTTCTGAACTTAATTTGCATGTAGGAGTACAATGTAAAGGATCTTGCATACATCTTGCACACAGTAGCAATGCAGTGCTCACAAGCTGTTTAACTCTGTATTCTCCTTCTGTCTGCAGATACCAGTGTATGGCTTTCAGCCATTACAGGGTATTTTTCCAGGCTCACTTTAACTGGAATCAGAAAAATATTTTCTTGTGGTAAAAGTTGTTGTAAACAGCATGAGCCAGTTTGAAAGGCAGGATTTAGCCCCAGCGTTATGGCTGTGCATTTGAGGGAGATACACAGCCAGGGTTATTTAAGGGAAGGACTCCTAGCAAACAGGATCCAACAAAAATGGGAGATAGAGAAGCTGAGAGGGAAAAAGTGGAACATCAGAAGACCAGAAGACCCCTTCCTGGCCTGAGAAAGACTTACTGCTAAACTACAGGCAGGGCTTGAAGGCCCAGGACTTCAAAGGTGTTTAGAATCCATTTTGTTTAGTGGCTCTGGGTCCTCTGGCCATTTCTAACTTGGTTGCCCTTCTTGTTAAAGAGGATGCTGACACACACCTTTGCAGGGTTTGCAAAGCTAAGTCACTGAGGTTTGCGTGGGAAGTATGAGAGGACATTCTTAAAGATGTTAAACAGGGAGAAAAAAGGAAAACATGAGACACTTTGCCCTAGTAACATTCAAAGCAGGCACCAAGAGAAAGCAATGAGTGGAGTTACAACACAGAAGTCCTTTGCCCACAGAGCCATAGCTTCAGCTGAGCAAAAAATATCTGAGGCACCTGGACATCCCCTTTGTTCTGAACCAGCAGTACAGGCTGCACAGGGACATGGCAGTCATTTAAAAGCTCGTTTTCTGCATCCAAACATCATGTCAGGATGAAATGCAATTTGTCCTGCTATCATTTAACGAGCACCCCTGGGACCACTGTACCTTGGAGGCACGATGTCTCACGTCAGCAGAGAGATTATTTGTTTTGAAGCTTGTGAATAGCTTTGAGACTTCATTTCAAAGTGCTCAGTGCAGAGTCATGACTCAAAACCTTCTGGTCTCACAGAAGGGCACAACTGACTACAGTCTCCCAGCGCTGTTTCCAAGCATCTTGTAAGGGATTAGTAGATATTTATTTTCATATTAGTAGATATTTAATTTTATTATTCTTTCTTCTCTTTCATTTAGGAATGGCTTCATCATTGCTTCAATTCCTTCATGTTCATGACACATTTTCTTCAGTGTCATATCCATGATGAGACAAGCAGACAGCCACAGCAAAAAGCACTGCAACAAAAATATGACATTCATTCCATTTCAGGTGATTTTTAATTTATATATAGCCATTGGGAAAACCGTAGCATGAAAGCCATCATCAGACCCGTGACAAGGTTGCTGTGCACAACACTTGTCTGGTTTCTCCTCTTGTAAGAATAAGCAATTATTACCCAGAATTTTATACCTATCCCTTGAAGGGACTAAAGTATTAATCTAGGGCAATTTTCTGAGAAGACAACATCTTTTTACCAGATCATAATAGTTCATACTCACCTGGAAGCAACTAAAGTGATAGCCATGTTTAGCAGCAGTATTTCCTGCTTGAAAATATGCAGTATGGAAAATAAAGCATATAATTTTGAATTGGTCATTTAATGCTGAATTGCTGAACCTTACTCAGTTTTAAAACACAAAGCTTTAAGATTAAAACCCTGGAGGTGTATAAAAAGGGCCTCTCTTTCATCATGTCTACATTGGAATTTACCCTTGTATTAGCATTAAAGCAAGAAAAAAATGAGAAGTGTAGACCCTGCCTAAGACTGCCAGCCTGTCTGAAATGGGGAATAATTTCAGTCCTACTCTTTCAGTGTATTCCAGTGGGGAAGGACCATCAGTAAAGCCATGGTTTCTGTCCCAAATGAGAGCTCCATCACTGACAGTTCAAAATGCACAGCCAGAACATACTGAAGGTTCAGAGCAAAAGCCTGTGATGTTCCTTGTAACCTTGGGGAAGAAAAGGAGATCCAGAATGGATGAAGAATTTGCAAAGGGATCCAAAACCATTTGGATTCTGGAGTGATGAACATCAGAGCTGTTACTGCTCCACTGCATGGGCAGCAGCCTGGACTGGGCCCCACTGAGCCCCCACACCTGACACTGCACAGAAGGTGCAGTAGTTGTAGAGGGAAGCTCAGTGGGAAGAGGTCTTCAGTGAGGATTAGGCATGATAGTTCCAGATTTAATTATAATCTGTTCCTGGCAACAGCAAAATTCGGATGGACAATAGAATGATTAGAGCTGCAGTCAGTGGCTGCAAATCAGTGTTTTATGATAAGTGAAATTATTGTACACCAATATGGACATAAATCTGGCTGATGCAGAGGGTTGATTAGCTCTATACTCTATACTCCAAGTAATGGCATTAAAGATGCAGTGTGAATTTTAGGGAATTAATCATTTTGATCACATCTTTTCAATGATAATGCATCCGGCATTTTTATACCAGATTAAATTAATTGTTTTAACCATTCATTAATACATCCCAGAATATTAACTATGCATATGAAGAAGTATTTTACCCCCTTCCTGCAGACATTCTCTGGACCCATATGCTGCTACTTGTCCTCTCCTATCCTTTCTGCGGCAGGTCAGTGGAGGAAATACTGACAGTGTGATGCTGTTTTCCTCTAGCTTTTCCTTGAACTAGGCACAGGAGCCTGCTGCAATAGAAGAGATTAACACCAGGCAGCAAATTACAGCTGATTACAATAGGTGCATGTATTCAGAAACACAATGTAATATTGCCAGGAAAACAACATATCTGGCAGCCAACTCTGCCTCTCCTTACATGTTCCCTTTGAAAATAGGATACTTGATTTTTTTCAGTCTTCAGTGGAAATACATCTGCCCATTCGGTATCAATTGTAGAGTCTCTGGAAGAACAAGGACCCCATGCCCTTTGTCCTGCTACTATCACCGAGGCAATGGGATGGCAGGATCTGTGCCCCACCAGCTTAGGCAATACACAGGCATTGATGAACTAATGGAAATTACAAAAGGGAATTCCCTGGCCCAACAGCATATAACCCAAATACTATATAGGAAGGGAGAGCACACAAGCAGGGTCAGGGCAGTGGTGGCAAAAGGTATGATGCAAACATGAACAGTAGTGAGCTACAAGTGGTGGTGGCCCATGAGTCTCATCAGTTTGGAGATGAAGGAGGAACACAGAAACAGGCAACAACTAAAGAGGTCACCAGTTTCTTACCTGCTTCAAGGCTCCTACTGCTGCAGTCCCTGAATTGCTCCATCATCCACCTCTTCCTGCATCTCCAGGAATGGTTCAAAAAATCTCTAAAGTCAATTGCCTCTGCATTGAGAACAGCCAGCAATTCTTTCAGTGCTTTTGGAGTGCTGTTCTGCCTACCAGGAGGGCTGGCAGGATACTCTTCAAGTCCTTCAGTGGAATAAGCATGGCTCTGCTTTTAGCTGTGAAGAGATTTGTTCAAGGGCACACGAGGGTTCGATGGGCTTGCCAAGGTCAGGCCGCAAACACAGGTATGGGGCTTGCCAGCCCCTTTCATCACCCTTATGCCAGTCCAACCCCCTCAACTCTTCCCTTCCCCAGAGAGCATGTATCTTAGTTATTTGTAAAAGATTTTCATGTATCTGTTAGTCTGCAAACTACCAAGTAAATAAACATTTCAAATGAAATGGCTAGGACTTTGACGCTTCTTAAAATATACATTTTATTATTTTCTGGTGTTTGCTATGAAGGTTTCATTCAAATTTTGAAGGTACACAGCCTTTACAAACTTGTTGAGTTAAAGGTATTTGTTGGTGGTTTTATGTTCTGTTTCTTTCATGGCAGAGGAAAATACATAGACTATAAAATGTTGAAATTCATTAGATGTTTGGTATTACCTCTTCATATACGCTGTGGAATGCTTTGTAGAAATACTATATAAAATAAGGCAGACTTTGACAGGGAATTCAGTCATAAAATTTCATGGGAGAAAAAAAAGATTCTACAAGTTCTGTGCCCGCCCCACGGTGGCAGCAGGACATGTGGCCTACGGAAGTCCCCTCCCCAAAGGCGCTCTCGGGGGACCCAAGTCCTTGTGATTGAGGCTGCGACCTCAGGTCAGACATGGCGACCTGCTGAATTTAACATATTATTTATTTTTGTTGCCAAGGGAAGATCAGGTGGTTGTCACTGGTTTGTGGGAGATCTACTGCAGTTCTGGTGCTCAGACAGTATATATTTCTTGTATATTCTACTATTCTCAAGTGAGGCCTTTTCAATAAAACTTATTTTAATTAACATAAATCAGACAATATTTAAACATACACATCTATCCTTACAGTGCAATAAAAATGTATCATTGTATAGTATTTTGTATTTGCATTATGAAAATAAAAGGTCTGTACATCAATTAAATGTATATTAATGAGTATGAATCATGTAAATTTGTAATGCATCTAAAGTTGGCTTTGGCTTTTAAGTATTTATAAATTCATAGAAAATATTGAACATCTAACAAAATAAATAAAACATATCATTTTAATCATAGATGCTAACGATCAACCTCAAAAATTCTTGTGTTATTTTTTACATTTGCTACTAAATTTCTTAAGGAGAACTCACTTTCAGTAGTGCTCAGAAGTGAATGATTGCACCTTCTGTGATGTGAAAAAATAGAGTACATCTATTTTTCATAGATCAAAAATTCCTTCATAGAGAGTTGCATTTTAAATGTCTGATTGTTCTACGTAACTGTCTTAAGTGCTTATAAAAAGCATGTAGCTTTCTCATAAAAGCTGTGAGTCTCTATTGATAGATACTTCTTTTTCACTTGCAGGATCGAGGATTAAGCAAAATCTTCTAGTGAATGTCCTTTTTATGAGGATTCTTCAAGGTCTTCCAGCTTCACATACTGGTCTGAAGATATCGCAAAAATAGGTTCACTAATAAACCCTCTTCAGTACAAGTTCTGCAGCAATCCAGTGTAATTCCACTTGACAGGCTTATTTCATTGGAGTCCACACATGGTAGTTTGTGGAAGTCAACTGCTGACCTCATGTTCTCTTGAATTTGAAAGTTCCCCAAGCGCATGGGCTAGCCTTACTGTAATACTGAAGAGACCAAAACAAATCTGAAATCATATGAATAGAAGTGAGCTTGAATAAATATGCATCTGGTTAGTAAATTACACACCATGGTCTAATTGCTATTCTGGTGGTGGTCGAAGGCTCCGCAGCTTCCTTTCATCTAGTCCTTTCCAGTATTTAAAGTTATTATCCAGATGCTGCATCAAATTTGGCAGGTCTGCAAACGCTAGGGAAGAAAGGGCAGAGCGTATTTAGTTTGCAGAATTGAAACAGTCACATGATTCTGTCTGCTTTAATATCACTTGAAATGTCTGGGCAACTGTGTTAAGTAGGAAAGCTTAAATCTGCCATAGTGATACTTGAAATGGCTTTGGCTGCATAGCTCTTGTCACTCATGAATCACTCAGAACAGTTCTGTAAGCCTACTTAATACCAGTATTGCAAGTCCCAGCAAAGGGAACCAGTATTCCAGGAGGGGCCTAGCTAATTATGCTTCTAATTATTCTACTTCATCAAATCTCAGTCACATGTCATGATCTGGAGAGTCACATTTCTGACCACTTTTACCACAGACACAGCACTTGGAAGGAAATAGCTGCTCCCCCAAGCAGTTTCCAGACTGTAGAAATTTGTCTTGAAGAATAACTGATATTAACATGGACAAAATGACTGTGCCCGAAGTGCTATCAAGAAGAATATGTTCCATTCCCCATTTACAGAGAAGCAAGTTTAAAATGAAGAAAGTTAAACATTGTCTGAATCTAATATATTAAAGGGAAACCACAAGAATGGCTTGTAGCAGTGTCAAAATACTTCTGAGCAATAATGAAGTTATTAAGCTTACTTGAACTGCAGAAATCTTCCCTTTTCCCCCCCTTGCTTTAGGAGCCATAAGAAAGCAATTTTATATCACGGTAGTTTCAAATGTTCACAAAATCATTGTCCAGAAATATAGCAGAGTTTTGCTTACCATCCCACGCATCGAACATATCAGTGATGAAGTAATCGATGAATGATATTTGGGATTTGGGGATGCTGCAAGTATTTCTATCAAAAACGGGCATGACGACAGGTAAACCTTGCCTCTTTTCTTCATCAGTCTGCAAAAACCACACTTGTGATTATTCATCTAAGACACATTCTGTTAATGAGCTTCTTTTAGCAGCAGATTGGTTGGCACTGACTAGAGCACGCAACTGCTAAATAAACAGAGGAAGGTGAATAAAGCTGAAGCAGCAGCGATTTAATCCTCAGCACCTAGTTGTCTAGGTTTCAGCCCAACAGCAGGCGAGTAGTGCCTTCCAGTGTTTCCCACAAAGTGATACGTTCACCTTCTGCACCTGCACACAAAGCTGGCCCTAAGGAACTCCACACCTCACTGCTAACGTTGTGACCGCTTCAGAGCGAAGGGATGCTCAGCCTTAGCAACCTCTGATGGAAGCAACGTTCTGTACAGCCCAGAGAGTGCAAAATATCTTTTTAATCCTCTTTTTTCCCCTTGAGGTACCACGTCCCAGCTGCACTATTTGGTCTATCATCAGTAATAATGACTCTGCCTTCTCCTTTTCTCCACCTGCCTAAAACCTTCCTTCAGCACGGCGTGCTAGGGTCCTACAGCATCTCCTGGAGCGAGTGCTGTTCCACGCTAACACTAGGACCTGGTGATCCTATTCCTGAGGCGCAGCCAGGATGTGGGTACACAAAGGCACCCTTCCCCTGCCTCTTGCCATGGGAATGCATTTGCAGGCAAAACTCAACTTGAAAACAACTTGAAAGCTTCATTTTTCCAAAACCTGCACTGTTGTCAACATTCGTCTGAAGGCATCTAATCTTGTATTGGCATGAGTAAGATCCTATCATTTAACATAAAAAAGTTGTTATTATTATTCACAATAATATGCAGCCTTAGATGTCCTGGGACACTGGCAGTGTGTGCACACTTCTCTTCTCTTCCAAAAAGATGCTCACCTGGAACCTCAGGAGTGTGTTTTAGCTGCCTTACCTGTGCAAAGTACTCCTCGGAGATGCGTCCAGCCCACTCTATGCACTGCTCTATGGGCCGGCAGGGGTTGGAAATGTCAGCACACTTTATCAACATGCGTTTGATAAGGATGCGGTTTTCAGGAGACGTGAGAACAGTTTTGATTGACTCTCCATCACCATTATTCTGTAACATTTAAGAATGAAAAACAATCCATTAGCAAGGTCTCTGGGCGCTTACTCCAAAGTTTTGTGCCTTGGGAATGCTTTCAGCAGATCCTACAGGGATCAGTCATGCTACTGGCTACCATATTTGATGTCCAACCGAATTTACAGGGGGATTATAAAAGTTATCCATAGCTCTGAACTAGCACTCAATCCAGTTTCTGGGTTCAGAAGCTGTCTTTGTGACAGATCCCTTGAGCATCTTTGGGCAAGTCATCTAATCCCTCTGTGCCTCGTCTGCCTCCTGAAAAGTGTGGAGAGGATCCATTCATCACTCCACACATAGTGATGAGCATTGTGTAGGCAGAAAAATATAACTCTCTGCTGAAATCCAAGGATTAATGGACTTGCACATTAAGAATAGAATAGCTGGCTTAAAAAAAAAAAAAAAAAAAGGACTGACCCGAGATACATGGTCCCCTCTGCACGCAAACCTCATCAGCATGAACATCCATCATTTTGACAGCACTGCTCTATTAGGAGAGTCACATCCCAAACTGCCTCCCAGACACGCTCCCCACCCTTCCACTGGAGCCACCTTAGTCCACCAGTCTCTGACCTGACTGGGAACTGTGCTCTCTGAGAGTTTATCAGTATGAAAGAGATATATCAGAAACACGCTTCCGAACAGCCTCATCTTTCCTCTGCAAGTCTAGGAAAGTTTTCAGCCCACACACAGCTTATATTTGGTTCCCAGGCTGCATATATAAGTGCGTCAATAGCACTCTATATTTGGAGCCAGCATATAGCTAATATGAGTAAATATGATCCAGATTAGAAGCTATTTTCTGTGGAGCTCTGATGAAGTAAGTTTCCAAAGGACAGAGATTCAGGATTAAAAAAATTACCTGTAAGTACAACGTTATTGCTTGACTCTTTATGGATAGGTAGGCACAGAAATTTACACCACCCTCTACTCAGAACAGAAATTCTTTGAAGCAAGGAATATACTAGACTTTTCTGGCACCCAACAAGGTCTTGGTCTATAGTCAGAGCAGTGAAGAATTAACAGCAATAATAATGATAATAATAATAATAATAATGGGCCTACAATATGAAGAGGGACATACAAAGCCGCAAAAGCGTTCTGATCTTCTAATAGGACATATTTTTCAGAAGGAAGTTATTGTGGAGAAGAAAGTTCTTCCTGAAGGAAGAAACTGACAATAATAAAAAAGAATATTATTTGGTAGTATACTGGCTCGGAAACACGAGGTCCACACTTTCTACCAAAGTGAGACTCCCAAACCAATTCTTTTCCCTGACTTTTAGATATGTGTAAGGGAAAATAGAATGGAAACAAAAGCGAGGTACATACATCTCAAAATTCATGGCAAAATTATGTAAGAGAAAGCCAAAGTAAAGTGATGGAAGCTCCAAGAACATGAGCAGTGTGTAAAAATTAAGTATGGGAGATGATCAGAGATCATTCAGTTAAGGGTAGCAGAGAATATCCTAGTAGATAAACCGCCAGGAATCAAGAAAGGATGTTCGCTTCCGTGATCTGTTCAAATCAAGGGCACGGTTCTACTTGCTGGATGCAGATGCCTTGGGAATAAAATGTGCTAACTGTGCTTAGTCCCAGCATCCTGCTCAGAGTGCAGAGGTGTCTCTGCATGTCAGATGTTGGCTTCCTGTCATAGGTTTAGGTGACATCATGAAGGGAAGTGGGAGGATAAAGGATGCTGGAGCTGGAAAGGATTTTTTTCAGTTTATGAAACAAAAGAAGAAAGGAAACAAACAGAGCAGCTACTCAGCGTGGTTCTTTGAACAAATATGTATAAAAATAATAAATAAAAAAATTAAGTGGAACTGTCCCATTAGGAACACACGGTTGGCAGCTCAGCCTGCAAATGCTACACTGAGTCACTGCCATGACTGGAAACCAGTCCAGGAAACACTCGCTGCCGCTGCAACCAGATATACAACCAGGCTCAAAAGAGGATCTGCCAGTGTTGTTCTGCTAGGAACGAGCACAGCAAACGACTGGGTTTACCCACTCACACATTACACGCCTTTTAATAGAAACCTCCTGAACTGAAAAACTCCCAACCAAAAGAAGGGAAACACTTCGCTTCTTGTTTTCAATAAAAACTATATAATCTTTGTCTGTCCTCCCACCCTTGGGCAGAATTTGCTGCGAATCACAAATGTCTTGTGGGGCAGATTATTTCCTTGCAGCTCTGGGGGCTCGCAGGCAGAATTAAACTTTTGTTTGATTTCTATACGTCACTGTATTTTTACTGTTTGACCATACAGGTCCAAGTCCCATTCTTCAGCAGCAACAGCGATTCAGCTCTCCGTATCAGGCAAGGAGAGGAGTTTGGCTCTTTGGATGGATGTTGCTGCTCAAAAAACTGCTGCATTCCAATTCTTGGGGCTGCAAGGAGGGGCCCTGCACCCCGAGTATGGAGCCCTCCAGCAGGACCAGGTGCCCCAGAGAGTTACAGACCCCACAGCAGCAGCTGGGACAGGGCATTACACCCAGCAGCAGCTCCCCCATTCTCCGTCTCTTCCCTCCTGCACTGAATGCTGCTACACTCAGAGGAGTGCCCAACTGCATCCCTGCAGACTTTCAAGAGCTATAAAAAAACAAGGCATTGCTCAGGAGTACTGAGAGAACAGGTCCTCTAGTGAGCCTGCACACCAGGCTGCACTGGGGGTGAGCAGGGATACGGGATGGTAGCACTGGGAAGAGTAAAGCAACTGCCACCAAGCAGCTCCTTCATCTGCAGAGTGTCGTGCACAGACAGCAAAATGCACTGGCTTTTCCTGGCTACCTCACTTGCTTGCCATCTACCAAGCATTGCTCTCCCTTCTTTACTTCTTGTTTGTTACAATCAAGGAACTGAGCAGAGAAACATTTAGTTTCACAATTTTCCATCCATTTTTCTGGCTTTAGGTCTCCATTAAAATATCCTGAAACAAAAAAATGTCTATCAGACATTCATAAATGTATCAGGCATAAATAAACCTATTAGCGTGTAATTTCTTAAAATTGTTCTAAGCAAAACTGGTTTTGTGGAAAATTCCACAATCATAAATTAATACATGTATACATTTTAAAAAAAAAAAGTCTACAATGAAACACCTTGATCATCTACAGCTACAGTTGCAGGCTAGCCTTCAGGCCCACACTTCACATTAAAAGATTTTGTTTAATGCTGTTCATAACTGCCAATTTAAATCGTTCAGTTGAAGTTTCCCCACCAGGTGTCTGCCTCAGGCAAAGATTTTCTTCCCCCTGAACTGAAAATTGCAGTTAAAATGTTTTGGTGGTTTCTGAATATGAGGTTGGGGGAAATAAGCTTTTTGTGCTGATGTTAAGAATTATTGCTGCTTTTCTTTTTTAATACCCTCGCATCTTTATGAGTGAGGACCTGGAATTTAGCTGGAGTGATGATTTAGGGATAAACCAGTCATCACCCTTGTGAAAATCTGCTGGACGAGTTTGGAGAAAAAAGTTGTGGTTTGTGTAGACTCAATAGGGATTGCTGGAGCCTGGGAATGAACAAGACTCTCCTTGCAACTGTAATTCTTGGCTGTGCTGGACCAGGCACTGTCCCGGCCCCAGTTTGGTAGGTAAGAACAGGGAGCCTGTCCCTCCTGTAGTTGCAGTAAAAAGATACCTGCAGAAAAACATCTGCAGGGAAAAGGAACTTTTTGCCTGATTTGAATGCAAAAAAAAAGATGAAGAGAAGAAGGAGGGTGGCATAAAATTCCTGGGAACTGTGAAGAAGAGAGGAGACTGACAAGCAAACAGGCCTGGAAGAGGGAAGGAAGACTGGAAAAGGAGGGACTTGTTGAGTGAGGAAGGTAATGCTGAAAAATGGCAGAGGAAGAGAGGCAGAGCTAGTGAGAAGCCAAGAAGCCCAATGGTGGGTGAGAATGAAAACAGCACAAGACAGTGGGCAGGGAAGGGACTTTGAAGTCAGAGGAAAACAGAATCTGATGATACAATTAAAATCTGACTGCATCATAACATGCATGTAAATGGAGTCATTTGGTTGAAAATCTGGTAGTAATTCTGTCACTTGGTAACCTTTGACAACAACTTTACAATTTAAGCCTGTTTTTTCACCATTCTTCCTTTATTTGTAATAGGTAGGAGACTGACTGTGCTAACCTTTGTTGTACCTTAGCTATTAAATGATCAATCTAAGGACAAATGTGTGCACAAACTTGTTCTGGTCTTCTCTAGGTTCTGGTAGCAGTGAACAGGCACTTGTAATGAGCGTAGGTAACTCCTGGGCAATCCTGAACTTCATAATTACACAGGGACTGATACAGCACCCACAAAAATCAACAGTATTAGTCTGTCTGTGACTTTAAGCCACATTCTGCACCGTGAGGCTGTCTGGGAAAAATACTTCATAGCCACAGACTTAACAGCCTTTCTCTTAGTTTAGTCAGTAAAACCAGTATCCTACTGGGACTTTGAGACGTTCATATAGTTCTCATTAGCATCATTGGGTGCCAAGAACAAAGCCAATTCTAGCATATACTCCTGTGGACAAAGGTACCCTCCTCCAATTAAGCTCTGATCTGCTTCTGATGGGTGAAGGAACAAGACCTGTTCCTCTCCCACCTTCATACAACAAAAAGACTTCCCTCCCTCCCTGCCCCATTACACACAACAGTCATAAATGTGGCTTTCTAAAAAACGTGGTAAGAAAACACAGAAAACCATTACAGCTCCTGCAGGACATTGCCACCAATGCAAACTTTATTATAACTGTTTCTGAAAATCTTCTTTTTGCAAAAACCATTCCAACAAAATTATACACTGCTGTATAAAAAACAGCAAAAAAACCCCTGCTGGTTAAAGCTGTTATTGAAACCGGTGTGGTTTTTCAGAATGAGTTTTAACAGGCAATTTCATTGTGTCCATGGGGTTCCAGATGGCTATTGATTATGTCTATATGATACATAATGCCACCATCATCTATTTTAAAGATTAAAAAAGAGTGTAGACAGAAAGCCCATGAGTGCTGCCAGGCAGCGCTGAAGGCCCTCATTTCCAGAGGACGCGCCATATGGCAGTCAATATACCTGGAATTGTGCTGCCCGCTGGGAGGGAGGGAGTAATTCAGCTTCTGTTCTGAGGCAAATCTTCACCCCTTTGAAGAAATTGCCAACAGCAGTGCCAGGTCTGCTGCGAGAGCTCTCTCTGTGGGAGTGACTGGGTTCATCAAAATGGCATTTTTAACAGGAAAATATACAACTTGAGCTTCTGGTCCCAAGTAAAACAACATAGCCCTGCCAGATCCCTGCAAGGATCCAATTGAGTTCAACTCATCCTCAAAATGTGCGATGGCCACATTAAGCAGGACACTCAGACCCAGAGGTGAAAGACACATTTCTAGTCTCTCTTTCTCCACGTTTCTGATGAACTTTCTCAGAACACTATTTGGTGGGATTTCCTACTGTCAAGGTTTCCTAGTCCCTGTCCAGTCTCCATTTAAACAAGGATTTGTAGTGTTACTTACCCCATTTTCTTCTAGTGCTGCCAAGGGTTTATTAATGCTGTTGACAAACTTGTTGACATGCTCAAAGTGCTTTGTCATTTCTGTTGCTAAGACCATGTCAATAATGGCTTGGCGAAGGGTTCGATACTCATTCCTGTGTAAAGAAGGAAACAATTAAGAACGCTGGCTAGTTCACAAAGGGCTGCTTGCTAAAACAAGTCTAACAAAAATGCTACAGACCATTTCCGTTGAAGAGAGGTGCTGGGGGAAGAAAGAACAGTAATAAAGGCTTGGACAGCTGCATCTATGCTAGATGAAGATCTTTTTGGTTTGTACAAACATATGTGCTACAGGCATGACTGATCTCTAGAAGAAACAGTGCAGGAGCTGGTCAGAAGAGGAGGGCTGCCAGGACGTGCTGCACTGGAATGTTCCCAAGGCTTTTAGCACAGACACTCGGCAGTGGCTCACACCCAGATGAGTTTTCAGCAATACTTTTCTGCTGTACCTTGAGAGGGCTAAGGCAATGGTCACATCCTCACCCTAAATGCCTTTCTAAAGCTGTAAGAACAACAGTTCCTTCACTGTCCTTCCCATTGCAACAAGGCATTTAATTTTTGACTGATGGCCTGTGACTCTTTCTATACTCGTTCTACCCAGCAAACATCTACCCGCTCAGCCATAGCTTCTCCTTTATGTCCAATGATCCAAAATTATTCTTCTAGACTTGCTAACATTAGGATTTATACTAACTTCCTTAGATAGGGTCCGCCTTTCTATCCACAGGAGGAACTGAAAACATGGGATTAGTCTTAATTCTGTGCAGGACAGGCAGAAGCACTCTACTCTTTCAGAATCAAACCTCCACAGCGGCTACAGACCGTTATCCACAAGGCACTGCCTTCCTCTAGGATGCTTGTTTGCATTCTCTTACGTTACACAGAAGAAAGTGAGCGATGTCAGTGGGCAGAAAAGGACCCTGGTTTTTAAGCTTACCTCTCCATGTTTTTAAATATATTGCATTTGTCATCCCGGGTGGTGAGCTGGAAAGCCAAGGCAGCATGATGGCTCTCCAGCACTGCGGTGTCATTGTAGAGAATTGCTAGCTCACTGCCAGCATTGCACAGGAAAGAATTTGTTCTTCCTGGGTGATCCACATCATGGACTGTGGCAGCAATGAGTGCGGCAACCTCGTCAATTGGATCCAAAGTTTGCTGAAAATAGAAGGAAGCTTAGTTTTCCTGGCAGACTCATTAGAAACCCTACTCTGTCCACAAGATTAAGCCAAGTTGCTGAGGAATAAAAGCCAGAACTCTGCAGATCACTAAGGGTCAAATGTTCTAGGCAGAGCAATGGAAAATTCATTATAAGTTTCAATGAACACTGCATGATTTTTTGGCCATTTTATGCCTCCTGAATTTTGCCTTAGCCACACCTTTGACAAAACACATCAAATTAACCAAATGCAAAGTCATACATTAGTTTGTGTTTTCTAACAACACAGAAACCACCTTCACTTGGAGTTAAGGTATTTGGCTTGGAAAAAAAGACCAATATTGCTAAAATTCTATTTCCACCAGACCCCTTCATTTCCTTTGGAAACTTAATGTGTCCTAATCACATTCTACTTACAAATTGTAAACCTAGCCAGCATGTAAGGAATGTTTCTCATATATGTACCTCCACAATAACAGCGTCCTGGGGCTACGGCTAATATGAATTCTGTGAAGAACACTTGATGGTTTACATTCATGGAAAAATTACATGACACTGTTCTGCACTTTCTGTATCAGATTCTGCTTCTCTTAGCATGCTGCACTCCATGCTTTACATCTACTTCCATTGGTCACTGCTTTGTGTCTGATTATACCTACTCTATAATGAAATATAAAACTATTTGCATTTTAAGGTTTTAATACTGTATTAATAGCATAAAGGAGAAAAAGAAGCAAGCATCTCAGAAATATATTGTATACATTTAGAAACTAGCCCTTATGTGGTGTTTATGCTGGGCTTTTTGTGAAGGATCCCTGATACAAAATGATTATGTTAAAAATTTTAATAAAATGAAAGAGACACAAGAGCAGAAACATTCCCAGTTGAATCTGGGGCCAGGGCAGATAATTTGCATTCCAATTAGCTTGGATTAATGTCAAAATTCTCTACTGGCTTTGGCAGGACCATTCAGAATAGTTAGACTTGGTAGGTGAAAAGACAATCCCTACCCTAATTTATACCTCCTAAAATTAATGCAGTGACTTGACTTTGATGGAGTAGGATAGTATTCACTGAGGACAGTCAAGAAGTCTAGTGGACAACAAGACTAAGAATAATTTCTACTCTAGTAGTTAGCATTGTCTGAAATACTATACATAGTTAGCTTCTTCCTTCTTTCAGCTGTTGCTCATGGGATTCTATTTTTGAGATATAAAGTTCGGAGAGAGATATTTTTAGAAAACGCTCTCCTCAGAGGGACATACTGACCAGTGCTCAGTCTGGCTGAAAAAGACCTGTGCAGGTGGGAAGTGGCCAGAAACTGGAGAATACTTGACCTGTAGGACCAAGAAGTGTATCTCACGATTATTTCCCAAGTCTGACAGAACAAACTTCGCTGGCATTTACAGCACCTTTATGCCCAACTTCAGGTCAAGGATTCTAACTTTGTCATCTTAACTCCTGTGGCACAGAAGTGGAAATGATTCTGAGAATATTGCTTCAGTTTGGGAGCCAGGACATTTTCCCAGGCAAGAACCAAGTTCAATTTACTGAAAAGAATCTTGTTAGTGTGAATGTGAGTGGCAGAATCTGCCCCTCTGTATTTGGATTAAGTTGAACTCTGGACAACACAAAAACAGCTGGGCTGTAACTTCGAAAAGATAAAGAGAGAATTTTGAACTTTGATTCTGCTCCTTTTTCTGCTACAACATTTTTTTCTTTTCCTATGCCTACAAAGCAATACAAATAATATTCTGGAAAAAGAGGCAGCAGTCATGCTTCTGTGGCATTGAAATGAGTCCAGATCTTGTCTGTTTTTCATAGATATTCTTGGGAAGATAGCTAAAACTCTGGCAAATCAGGGGCTGAAAATATCCAGCGAAGTTCTATTCCCACTTGGCATACAGTATTTGTAAGTCAGCCTCTGGAGAGTACACTAATGAGCTGCAGCTCCAGGTTAAGGGACTTACTACAGTTTTAATGAGCTGTCAGAAGCTTGTTTACAGTCACAAATGTCTCAGCCAGGTGCCCATCACTAGTACAATCCTTAGGCAGGCCAATTCAATTTTCTATCAAAAAATGCAACTCTGAAATATGTACTGCCACTCCACCACATACACTGTTTTAATTCCCCTTCTCCAGTCTGGCCTCTAGGCATGTGAGAACAAAGGTTGCTCTGATGTATTCTGGCTGTCAGTGGCTCTAATTCACCAGTGGGTGTTGTGGGACAAGGAACTTTGACAAGTAACCTTTTTCAATACTCTCCTCCAATACACTCTCTTTAAGCCTCAGGGCATCTTGTCCAGTGGGTGATAAAGCTTTGGAAACACTAAACCTATTTTATAGCCTATATTGTCCTGGGAGTCTTCTGCAAAATTACCATCACAAGGCATAAGATATGGTGATTTATTACATTAAATCTATATTTGGCAAGTACCATCACAAAAATAATTGTGTCATTAGCTCCCCTATCTCAGAAAGTTTAGCTATATGAAGTTTTGTTTTAAAAGGAGGTTTTCTTATTCTCCTCTCAAGAAGAGCTCAATTCCCATAGTAGTAGTATCCATCCTTCCATACATACTACAAGAGAGCTCCTAGAACTCATGTAAAGCAGATGAGTTCTTTGACCTCAGCATTACTAGACTGGTTGGCACTAGGTAGACATTTGGCTCTTGGCACCTTTCTTTGAGAGATCTTCCTTTGATCACACCTGTCCTTCCCACCTATACTCTACACTGTTTCTTATAGATGTGGACTCACCTTTACTCTTTCTTTAGACAAGAAATAAGCAGTGGCATGTAGTACATCTGCTGAATGAGTGGAATTATGGTAGGAGTTGGAGGAGTGGTAATTAGCTTCGATAACTTGTAACCACGACCTCAGAGTTGATTCTGAACAGTTTAAGAATTCACAGATTCCGAAGCGAGCAAATATTTTGAGACCCAGATAAACCAAAGGCCTGTGGAGAAAAAAAAAACAACCCACAATGTTTTAAGACAAACGAGGTTGAAAGAATATTACATAGCATAAATAGTATGAATCTATACAGCATTTTTAGCCAATGACATCTCAGATTAGTTATAAGGACTTGTTACAGAATTACAGTCCAGACCTGTAGCAACGTTCTCCCTACCCATCACATGCACACGCTCAGAATCACGCCTCTCAGTTCTTGACACTCCCCATCGTATTGGAAAGGCTCCATACTGCTGCTGTGCTGCATGGAGCAGTTTGGGGGGGCTTAGGGAATCTACATTGGGTGAACGTAGACTGCAGTCAAAGTGAATAAATTAGCAAGTATTGAACTGTGGACAAGAGGAGAGAGATAATCTGTCTGCTGCCACAGATTTCTAAACGAGCATGTTTACAGTGAGATTCCGTACATCTATACTATACAATGCTGCAATCACCATTCTTTCTGCACTCTAGAGCTGCTCCATTTCTTTTATGTCCACTCTTGCAGGCTTCCATCGCTCATTGACTTTGCATGAAATAGAGGATGAGAGATGGAGGTATTCTGGAAGCAAAGGAGCAGGCCAGAGCATGCCATTTCTAGAAGACTATAAGGGCCAGAGGAACTTTCAGGCTAACCCAGTCGGAGACGTGTCTCCAAAACCAGCCAGCATCACTGTATGACAGAACTCTTGCTTCTCCCAGGTCAAACTTTACAATTTAAACCCAGTTGATTGAAGACCAGAAACATCAGTACAGAATATTTCTAATCTGAAAGCTGTGAAAGCGCAATATGTAGAGCAAATGAAAAAAAAAGTAAAAATCAAGTTTTAGTCCACAAGCCTGTTTTCAAATCCACTTAATACCTCTGGTTTCTTGTCCAATGCATTTTTTGCTTAAGAAGAACAGGTATAGCAGTAAATATTTTCAAATGTGGATTCTTAAAAATAGATCTTAAATCCTTGTTTTGGCATCTGACTTTGCTGCTTGATTCCAGATGCATCAAGCACTCTGATTTCTAGCTGCACCTGATGGGTGAGGTGAGGTCGTTTAGAGTTGCTGAGGTCATTTAGAGTTTGGCAAAAATACTCAATAATGCTGTGCCATCTATGAATATCATAATATACTAAAGTTAAATCCCCCCCACGTAGCGCTGCCAGGCAAAGGTCTCTCCAGGTTTCTGTGTCAGGGAACTGTCATACACTAAAGTTTAGATTTAATGAATTACCTTTACTACCATATGTCTGCTTGGACTTGAAGACAATACTGATAACATATTCATAGTTGTGATTCATTGAAGGTCACTTTAATTCTCTTAATAAATGAATTGCCTTTATTTAAACACAGCAGGAAGCAATCATAATTATAATAACTTTAATAAGAGGACAGGCAACAAAATACTTCCTTTGTCCTCCCGTGTTCTCTCCAAATCAATAAGAACAGAGAAATGTATCTGGTGATCTCATGCATGTTGGCTGGGATAATTAATTCTTAAGTTACTGCAATGTGTGTATTAAATGTTGTAAATCACTGACTGACGACACTTTTACCTTTTTTTTTTTTAATTACTGGATCTATAGCACCTCATTAGAAATGGAAATGTCGCAAAGTGAAAAAAAAAAACCTACGGTAATGGGATACAAATTTCTTCACTTACAATAAAATCACTTTAAAGAAGAATAAAAAACCTGATTTTTTTTCCACTTTTTTTTTGGTTCATAAAACCATGTTGTATATATGTTAACTAAATGCCTGATATCTTTCTTAGACATTGTTTTTGAACACCTTTAAAGCTCTTACAGATCTGGGATCTTGATGAGGGCTTCAGATAGTCAACTCATTGCAGGATCTAGCCTCCAACTTAGTGTCTCATAGAAGCTTTAAGCTAAGACAAAGCACAATACATTAAACTATTCCCAAAGGAGAACTTTTGACAGGCATCACCAAATGAAAACAAGGATTTAAACAGAAAGATCAATTTATAGTCTTAGTTGGAACATTTGCTACTAATGAAGTACAGTCTATCAGAACTGCTTTTGAAAACTTCTGTGATGGAAATTGGTATGCCCTACTTTTTATCAGTAAATATCCTTCAGTTAATCTTATACATAAAATGTACCCTGCTAAGATTTTAGAATAAAGATCTTCTTCTAATCCAGAGAAAGGCAATGGGAATTTGGCTGAAAAGCTGCATTTGAACTGTTAGGAATAAAAATTATCCAACTACAAGGAAAGAAAATAAAACATGATCTGTATCAACTTATCGAATTAAGACCAGCATGTTGACTCTGTGTGTAGTTGACCATAATTTGAATTTGAATCCCCACAAGACAACGATTTGATTTGTAGAATTTTTCTATTATTGAGAACAGAAAAGCAAAGTTTTTAAAATGATGATGCTTTGTTATTATACTGCACCAAAACCATCTAATCTTCACTTACATCCACCGGGAATCTGCAGGAAATAGTGTATGATAAAACAGATGTGGATTCATACACAACTAGAAATGACAATGAGAAAATTTCAAAAATTTTACTTTGAAAATAAAACTAATTCCATTTTAAAAGCACAGGTAGAGAAAATCAAGAGCTGATTACAGGATGACATTTTTTCAGCAACTTCAATTTATGAGATCTTGAGTTTACTGACCTTTTATGGGTGGCAGCCTCAAGTTCAAAGATATCAAAATCCCAGTGTTCTTCATTTTCCATTGCCTGTGTTATCCGTGGGGGTATGTCATTGAGGGAGATTGGAGAGATCAAACTGCCAGCAACCTGATGAGTTTCTGTTGAGGAATATATTTGCAGATCACTATTAATAACCCGGAGATACACTTTTACTCATGTTTTCTTTTCTATTGTAATGCCTGGCAACTCTCATTTCTATAAAGCTCAGTAATGCTGTGGAACAATGCTCATAAATAAACAAAACCAATCAATGCTTATAAAACAGAACATGCTTATAAAATCTGAACATTTACTCTGTTTCTTAAATTTCTTAACATGTTTTAATATCTCAGTAACTGCCAAAGTAAAACTTACGTTTTGCTGACAGTATGTATTCATTCCCTGATAATCTTCGTAAACCGTCCTGTTCAATAAAAGTTGAGAGTTAAATGCAGGGTATTGTACAGTCTATAAGATGATGACACCAAATAGTAACAGAATGACTTTAGAGAAGCCTAATCATAGTCATGAACCTGTCACAGTCATCAAAGCTGCCTATCCCTTATTTCTGTGTACATTTATATGTATTGTGTTTACATACAGTTCATAACAGATAAGAAACTGCAAGAGATGGGATACAATAACAACTTCTCAGGTGCAGATGAAAGTCTGGAATTACAGCCTCACAGCCTCACAGGTTCTGGATGTGTGCCACAAACCAGACATGGTACACCCACATACTTCCCATCAGCAAGCAAAGGTGGGTGGTGTGAGGGGATGGATGGAGACATGCTTCTGCTCTCCTGCCTGGGTATTGGCAGATCAGGTCACCTCAGCATCATAAGAATCGAGGGGTAATGGTTTTAAACTTAAAGAGGGGAGACTTAGATTAGATATTGGGAAAAAATTATTTACTATGAGGGTGGTGAGACACTGACACAGGTTGCCCAGAGAATCTGGGGATGCCTCATTCCTGGAGGTGTTCAAGGCCAGGCTGGATGGGGCTTTGAGCAACCTGATCTAGTGGCAGGTGTCCCTGCCCATGGCAGGGGGTTTGGAACAAGATAGTCTGTATGGTCTCTTCCAACCCTAACCGTTCTGTGATTCTACAATTCTATGATTTGTTGTTGGGACTGCAGAGCAAAAAATTACTCTGAGGTCTCCCTTCTGTCAAGAAGAATGTATGCTTGTGTACTCTCCAACTCAATACCTCCTAGGCTTAATTCTGGCGTGACGCCTAGATGTGCAAACTAAGAGGATGGATTAAAACTAACAATGATATATTTAATATTTACTTTTCAGCTCATAATTCTAAATGCTGTGGCCCAAATCCTGCTTGCTCTTTTGATGTATACAGCTGTTAGTTACGTAAACCAACAGTTATTTTAAAAAAGGAAACCTTTCTGAATGCACCTCACTGACAATGTTACGCACCCCAAATACAGCAGGCATAAATGTGGATCCTATATCTAAACATGCAATGTCTGCACTTCAAAGGATTGTTACATCTCATTTTTATTTTCACATTTGTAGGTCAATTAGTCTGGAGTTTTGTGATTTAAAAAGAAAGGGAGTACAACTCCTGTAACTGGCTCAGAGACTCTTCAATAGCACTGTTTTGACAGAAATATTTAGGACACCAGATGCTGTGTATCACTTAGAATCAAAAATTAGTTTTTTAAGAGTTGAAATAGCACGTGTAATTGTATCTGGCAAATCCATCTTTGAACTCCAAGTGCCCTTCCCATCATAAATTCTGCTTGAGAGTTCAAATCCAATAACCTACACAGTTGTTCCTCTACTCAGACATAACTTCTGAACATGAAATAGAATAATAAGATTCTATTTTCAACAGACCTTTTTGCTGGAAAAATGTTTCTCCCAGATAATTTTAAAACTCGTAATATACCCTCATGCTCTGAAATGGATTTTCTCAGCTTTTCTATTGCTCCATAAAATAGCCTTTAGTTTTATTTTCAGTAGGGACTTTGTGTTTTGCAATATTGTCACCTACATGTTCTAGGATCACAGACTGAATAAAGTCAGAATACAAATGTATGTAAGAATCAACAATACACAAAAAGGCAAAAACAGTTGAGTTTAGGGACTGTGTGTATTCAGCAGGAGAAAGGATTAGCTTTGAGAGTCTAATGATTATATGTATTAATATACTTTATATGTATCAATATTCTTACTATATTTTTATAGTTAAGGTAACAATATATTTTGTCTACTGAGTTAGTAAATTCATCCCTATGTGAACCATCTGGGTCTTCTCCTGGGATTCTTGAAGTCTCTTTTATGTTTCTCCTGATTAGATATTTGCTGCAGTATTTTAAAAGGCAAGAATGTATGTAAACTGCTTAAACATTCTGATGGATCCTGCAAAGTCATCTTGATAGTTACAGCATGAAATGATAACAGCCCAGAGACATCTCTGAGAAGCTCACATCTTGTGAGCCTTTTAGTATCCAACACATCATCAAGTTTTTTCCTGAGGTGGCCTTTTATATGTAACCTACAGACTACTGGGAACATATATCCTTAAGGCACAGGTAACATTCATTCTGGTTCATCTAGATATTACTGGGTCCAATTCTTGCTTTGCTACATGCCTTTTGTTCAACTTTGGGTACAACACTTCTTTTTCCAATGCCTGTTCCTCCTTTCAAAACATAACAATATAATACATGCCTTCTTCAGTCTTTTTCTTGCCTCATTTATTTAAATCATGAGTTCTGTGGAGGCATTATTATGCTTTAATATGTGAACATTTATGTTTCCAGCTCAAAGCACTCTGATCTTTCTATGAGTCAAAATATAATCCAAGAAACAGCAATAAAAATACGTATTTTGCATTCTCTTGAAAACATGCCCTTTCTATACACTGAAAAGCCCCCCAAGCATGCCATACTAACCCTAATTAAGAAAAAAAAAAAGTGTCTAGCTATCTTTCTTTCTTCCTTTCCCTTCTCTAACTTTCTAACATGAATTACATTGAAAAAGGAACTGGTTTTCCTTTCCATCTCTAGCAAAACTAATGTTTCAAAAGGATTGGTCAATTTTCTTCCCATTTTCAGAGCTACATTATTAATGGGGAGGGGGGGAATACACCAAAAGAAGTGTGCTGGTTTTCCTCAAAATTTGGCATTGTAGAGGTAAAGCACATATCAGATGATAAAGACTGAGTAACTGGGAAAATCAGGCAGTAGAACATTAATCAACAGCCGTTTGTGGCAGTATGTACTTACTGTCATTAACCCTCCAACGAGGTCACTTGTATGTGGATCTTCATCTTTTGTCCCCAGTTGTGGAGAGTACAATTCAGTGGTTCTTAAAATCTCCAAAACCCGGTCTAAAGCTTCTGCAACTGGCATGGGACTGCTTTCTTGTGCAGCGTTGATGATGTTTATTACCTAGTTTAGCATTAGACATGTTTTGAATTTAGAAGTGATTTAAGAAAGAACAGACACTCATCAATTACTATGGAAAACTCATAGCAAATAAATGAGATCTACAACTTTAATCCACGTGGGGGAGAAACAAAATGAAAGGGATGTTAATAAAACACTGATGTTTGCTACTGGGGGAACAAGACATTGTGGCATTAAAGACAGCAGTTTTATTAATGACTTTTCTATTCAAGACACAGCCTCAAATTTGAATAGATTTAATATAACCTTCTCCTGTTTGCCTGTTTAAATTTATTAAAGAGCTGATTTTTGCCTAATTCTTGAATGGTTTCAGAAGGTAGTTTGCAATGCATAAGTAAGAACTCCAGTCCTTCCTTCATATAGGCAAAAGTCCTTTAAAAGGCTGATGGGAATGGCTGACTACATGGAGGGGACTCTACTAAGCAGATGTAGAACTTGGTTCAGAGCATCTGCCTTTTTGAAGCTCCACCAGTGGGCAGGTGGAAGGGGTGTAGAAGTTGCAACAGAGTCCAGCGCTGCCTTGCTCCTTAGTCTGGATGCTGTACGGGACCCCTGTGCCCCAATATTTCAGTAGAGCACAGCACAGCTGGCAACAGCTGTCAACAGTGCACATTACCTTGGTGATGGGTGCTTCAATAGTCATGGAATGTATCCTGGCCATAGAAGAGTGCCTCCTTTGTGAGCTGCCTGTGTGGAAAACAAAGCAGAATTTGTGCCCCATTTTCAGCGACAAGGCATGACAGGAGGATCAGCCAAGAAATCTTGATTCATTTTCTGAACTGCTTACCCTGCTGTGCCCTTCAGAGGCAATCTATTGCTGAATGCATACACATGCTTGCTATGCTGGGAACACACAGGTGCAAAGAGATGCTTGCTGAGCCACTGATATCCCTGATTAGAGATAAGTAGCTGTAGCAGCCTGGTGAAATCATAGCTTTGGTGTTTGGTTTTTTTTTTATTTTAACTAAGCAAAATATCCAATTAAAACCTCAGTTAAAAGACTACATAGATGAATGTGTGTATAAAGTGGCAGCACAGGTAGGTAACTATTGCACTTAGGTTATTACAGGATATATCTGCTTTTGCTGCCTGATGCAACATGACAAGTCATAATGAGTCAGCTTCCAAGCTGAGGTAAATCAGTGAAGCTCCTTTGAAGTGAAGATAGCTATGCCAAATTAAAACAGTAGAGGTTCTGGCCTATTATTCACTGGAAATTGAAAAACAAATGCTTTATATCACTTATCAATTTTGGTTCTGTAGAGAAAAGGCCAAGATGGGATTTTTCTGGATAATTGTGTTGTGCTACCTATAAAATGCAGACACATCTCTGTTACTCTTTGTGTTGAGCTGCTCTTAAGAACAAGAATCAATGCTATTTTTTCTATACTGGAGTATGATTGTATTCTCACTGCCACAGCCCTACTTCCATGTTTCTCTACTGTATACTGCCTAGACTGTAATGGTGTATACTTTAACAAAATCATTGAAGTATCAGCAAAATTTTTGAACATGTGACTCATGTATCAAGGTTGGGGTGATCTAATGGAGCAAAATACAGTGAAACAACAAAATTAATAAGAAAAATACCTTCATATTTTTATCAGGAGAAGAGGTAAGAAATGCAGTAATTTGTTAGGCTTAAGAGTTTTCAGTTTGTACTCAAAAGTATCTGTGTTGAATCTCATGAGGTCTTCATGCAGAACGGTAGACGATAGCCTTCCATTCTCCACTGGCTCAAAAAAAAGACTCAAAGTAGTTCAAGAGAAGAAAAGGGGTCTATTTATAAATAGAATATATGTCTCTTTATAATAGAATAGGGGTCTATTTATAAATATGAAGCTGTTCATGAATTGATGACTTGATATTTTGTTTGTGTGAGTGTATTTGTATATATATGGGTACATACTTACCTATATTTGTATGTGCATGTATATAAGCACATAAAAATCTGAATATATAGAGAAATCAGAAAAATTTACTTATTTAACATACCATCACTCCCTCGTGATGTTGTGGATCTGACATCTAGTGATCCTTTCCTCCTATCTTTGTGTCTGCAACTCTGAATATCTGTAGAAAAAATTTTATCATATAAGGACATTTAGTTGTGCCTAAGCTGTATGTTAAAGGAACTGAAACTCAAAGCCTGATAGCAGCTGAGTTTACTACAATGCTTCAGCAGATGAGAGCCAATGAAAGCTCCTTTTTAAACTCTTAAATTCTTGACCAGTTACACCATCATGAACCCAGTCATGCTCTCTGGCAAAACATGCCTACCTGTTCTTGCAGAAGGGATTGAGCACTGCAGAGGGGAAAGTTCCTCTCTTGACACAGTGACACAACTGTAGTTGTGAATACAACTCGTGCCACCCCCCTGCATTCACTCAAAGAACAACTGGCACAATGAACTGGTAGGTCAAAAATAAAATACACACTGTCAAACTGGGCATTGTATCCTAGATCCCTTATGGGCTCCAACAGACACAACCTGTGCTGCCAAGGCCACAATTAGCAAGCACCTGCAGCACAGGTGCCAAGGATGTCTTAACTGAAGTGTTGAGTGGTATTTCCACCCACATGCAAACACCCCACAATACAGTTAAAAGCAATGCAAACGTCCATGCCACAAGCTGCAGACCAGCCACAGCAACACAACAACTACAACAACAGCATCCTTCCTATTTCTCTCTTAGAGATCCACTCCCCACAACTGAAATGTGACACTGAATCCAGCAATGCCACAATAGCAATTTGGGAACCTATTACTGCCTTTTCAAGGGTGGATTGCTTTATAGCACTGCTAAAATAAATGTGGCTGTTCAGAATGTCCTGTGCAACTGTGGTTTTCAGTCAGACCACTAACAGTAGACTTTATTCTTTCCCCAGGTACAGGAGGAGGGATGTGTCATACCTGTCTGAGATTCAGCCTGAACACGTTCACATGTCTTCTCCACCTATAAATCAGTATGAGAAATCCAGTTAGTCAGAATTTTCCTATTATTTTGTAATATTTAGGGCTCAAGCTAAAGCAAGCAGAGCACTATTTTCACTTACCTTATTGTTGTCATTGCACAGTCTACTAATTGACACATAGTGTCTAATCTTTCTGTAGGCAAAAAACAGTGTGTTAATTCCCATCCAAATCTCAGCTCTAATTCAGTGCTGATACACAAAATGAGTACGAGCAACAAATTAATATAGGACAAATCCTGTTCTAGCAGGAAGGGTCAACTGGGAATGGAAAAACCCCACAGTTCTGCACATGATGGGGAATACAAAATGGAAGCATCTTTTGCAAAGATTGTCTCCTCCTCTTCCTCTCTGCCCCACACCCAGCTGCTCCTGGGCTGCTGTAGGATGTTTCAGGTGTGATATAAACACAAAACATGCAACACTGCAGTTCAACAATCAAACCTTCTACAGGATTTAGCAATAGAGCAATAAAACTGAAAACTACATCCTCAATTACCAGAGAATGTTCTAAGCCAGCTTCAAATGGGCTTGGGTTGTTCCGTAAGTAGCAATGTATGTAATACATCCTGGTCTTACAAGTTTGACATCTTAACCTGAAATGTATTTTTACTCTATTGATGGAGAGCAGAGAACATGAATTACTTCCAGAGATGAAATCAACCCAAACCACTTTCTTTTAAGAAGTAACTGCACGAAGAAGCTGCATTTGGACCTTCATGAAGACACACCTTTCTAAACAATCATCTCAGCCACGTTTAGAAGATAATGTGTGGTGCTTTTAATTAACGTTAGTGTTGCCTTAGAGGGCTTTGAAACTGCCACTGCATGCAATCTGATGCACTTTCTTTCCCAATATAGTATAGAAGGACTCATCACAAATGTACCAATAGCTAACATACATGTGGGCTCCAGATACTCTATTTGGGAACTAAGTGAAAGTTGCATAAAAACCAAGACATGCTTGAATTTTGACCAGGATCCAAGCACACAGTGTCCTCATGACAGAAGTACACTCGGCAATGCACCATACAGGTGCACAGTGGAAGAGGACATAGGTCCTGGTGGTCCCAACACAACGCACAGAAAGAGAGGAGGGTGCACTTGCACTGCAGAGAGTATTAGAAGACCAAGAGTCACAAGTAAATTTGTATCTTTGGCTCTTTTTGGGGGAGAAATAGGAGAATTTAATTTTCCCTGCACACAGCATGTAAAGTTGATTTTGCCCCAGGGAATTAAATGCAGAGGTCTGAAGCTCCCTTCTTGCATATGTCTCCTTTACACTCAGTAACAGGATAATCCAATGTCTGCTGAAAGCAACTGAACTCTAAACCTTGACTCAAACCTAAATAATGGCTTTAGCTTTCATACTTACCCTCCCTGTCCAACGACAGGTAGTATCTTCACATTTTGTTGTATGTTTTCTCCATTTTTCTTTTTCGCATAGTACATTCCTTGCCATTCCTGAAAAAGGAATTCAAATTGAAGTTCATTCAGATAAGACAGGAAGAGAACTGTAGCTTCATACCTTCTTTCATTGAAAGCTGTCTTACAATACAAAACCAGTGAGGACTGGCTAAACTGTGCATACCCTCAAATTTCTCCCCTGAACTAACCTGTAGGTCACTGTGTTGCTGCCAATGTATGGAGAACTTCCAGAGGGGCAGCCTCTGAGTGCCCTGACAGCAAAAGCCAAATTTCAGGTGCTATGGGAATCAGAACCACATATCTTCTTCCCAATCCTCCTCCAATGGTGTCGGGGACCACTGGGGGAGACCTGGCAAAGACCTCCACAAAATTGAGAGCTCACACCAGCCCCTTCCTGGAGCAAGAGCACCCCAGAAGCTCCAGAAGTGCCTGTAGATGCTAAGGTGGGGGAGCACTCCCCTGCCTTATCCCAGGACCAGGCACTGCATGGCTGGGATTGCAGTGCAGGACCTGAAGTCCTCATGACAGAAGTACACTCGGCAATGCACCATACAGGTGCACAGTGGAAGAGGACATAGGTCCTGGTGGTCCCAACACAACACAGGACAGGACCTGAACCATCTCCTCCCAGGACAAGAAGGTCAGCGAGAAACTTTCCTTCTGGTCTGCACTGTCTCTCCTGCAGAGATGAGAAGTCCCACCACTGGTTAACATTAAATATATCTATGACTAAAACAGCTTTGATATCCTAGTACATTTGTTTTCCAGTTCAGCCTCAAAAAGTGGCAGATAATTATTTTGGCTTTTTTAAAGCAAAAGAGAGAGCCTAAGTGGAATAGCTACCAAATGCTGCTTCCCTTATGCTGACCTCCTCTCTAAAAGCACTCTGGTTTCAGAATCACATTTAAGTTGACAATTTTTGAAGTATCAGATTGTCACTGCCAGTATCACTGATTTTTGATAAAATTCATAAACAGGAAAAAAAAGACAATGCAGAAAGGAACTTTTCGTTTTGCAGTGAGAAGTCTTTATTTTTCCTCTGGAAATAAGACATTTCTTTTTAGTTGCAGAGCCTCATTTTCTCTTTCAATGAGACTTGGAAAACGTCACTTCTCCCTTGTTTAAGATATGCTTTCAAATGAAATACTGTTAAAATGATCACTTTTTTAATTGAGAGATTTTAAAACCAGAAAGAAGGCCCCACCATGGTCTAACACCAAAGCTCCAAACCATGTCCTGGCAGTGGAGCCCTGAGCCACCCCGAGAAGCTGGGGAGCTCCATGCCAACACGGCTCCTGCACACCCTGGGGCATTGGCCCCTTACCTGTTGCTCCCTCCTGATCCCCTCACCACGCTGCTACAAATTCCACAGCAAATACATACACCACAACACGGACGGATCCTCCCGACATGGCTATTTAGGAAAACTCAGGGAAAGCAAAATTTGGGAACCCTGGGTCTCCCCCTTTCATTTCTGGCAGCAGCACAGAGGCCAGTAACCTTCCAACAGAGCTGCTCTTTTGTATCCTGGCAGCTGACAAGATTTACAATCTTGCCTACATGTTTCCATCCCTAAAAAATACGTCTTTTTTAATAGATGCATATTTTGAGCTGGGCATCTAATAAATAGCAAGTGATTAATAAATAACTGATTCCATAGTGCATATTCATACAAGCTACCCGTGCCAATTGCTATCTTCAGCTGAGTTCAACAGACTTCAGATCAGATCTTACAAATGCATGTGAAAATACCTTCCTGAGGCACATGATAGGTATTTATTTATGTCAGACTGACAGATCTCACAGTCAAGCAGGCCACAGCACAGGTACAGAGAAAACAGGTTTGCATTTCTGTTGATGGAGCCATCAAATAAAGAGTCCAGCCCTTGGAGAGCTGCACGGTGACAGGCTGTGCAGAAAAATATATGAAAGGCTTTTCCAAGGATCTGTCAGAGACAAGAACTGTGCATAACAAATTGGGAAGCGAGCATATTATCTTCTCCTGTGAGCTGCATGAAGAATACAAATGAAGATAGAGCAAACATCGCAAAATTCAATGCTCTCATAATTAGAAGTATGCATATCAATAGTTTCCTGACAACCAGGATGAGGCAGAGATGAGTAATCAATCTCTAACCCAGGTAATAAACCTGGAATATGCACAAAGAGGTGAAGTCATAAGGTACAGGCTGGATAATTCTCGCATTGGAAGTGCATCCTTTTCAAGACAGGTTACTCACTAGTGTGTTCTTAGGCAACAGATTGATTTTTCAACTTACGAATTTCTAAAACCTGTGAAACTGTGGCAGAAAATATGCAAGGGAAAAGGTCAGCAGAATTCTGAGAAATAGGAGGTCCAAGCCAAACTCCTGCTGGTAGGTAAAGTTCTCCCAGGGACGTTACTTAAACATATTTTAAGAACACCATATGTTCTCTCACAGAGCCTCTGTTAGCAATCCAACAGAGAAGAGCTACTTCAGGAGATGTCCTGTCAGTCAAGCTCATCGTTATGTCTCCATTACAGCCACACAAGTACCACATCAATCATTTCTGCACAGCCTGGTGTGCAGGGATCGAATGCAAAGTAAAAACCATACACAGTAAAAAAAAAAAAAACAAACAAAAAAACCAATAGGAGCTCGTCCCTTATAGAGTGAATCAACGCTGAGATTTCAAACTCATGAAGGTGGCCAAGGCATGCATCTACCCACCAAGCATTCACACATGCATAGTAATGCCCCGGTTCGGCCTTCCTTTTAGACTGGGGCTTCTTCCTGGACAGCAAAGTTCATAAAGCTGCTAGTAGGAAACAGAGCAAACCAAACGAAACCCAAGATGTCATGAAAATAATCCACAGAAAGTAAGGTGGAGTTAGGAAGGAATCGCCACAGCCCTTTATTATGGAGCTTGATGTCTCTCCCAGCCCCTCTGTAAAGACAGTTATCTTGCAAATAAGTCCCAAGGACTGAGAGGAATTGCATGTCTTGTCTGATTTACCAATAGCTATCCAGCTCGCTTCAGAAAAGGCAAAACTAAGATAAAGAGCCTTGTGTCAAACTGCAGAGATCAAAGACAGAAGGAATTCTAGGCAGAATTGCACATTTCATCTTAATAGATGCAATTTGAATCATGAAACAGAAGAATAAAGAAAGCACAACTTGTATTTTAACTCTTCAAGTGCGGATGGGTGAAAATGCCTTTGAATAACACTGGCTTCTTGAAAATTACAGCCAGCTGTAGTAACAAAAAATGAACTACCAGAGGTATTATTTTTGCTAAGAGAAACAACATCCTGACCCAAGAATCCCTGTGTACCATGCAATTAGCAGTTTTTGTGTATAATGCCTATGAACTTTTGTTTGAATATACCAAACTTGCTCACAGCACTATGTTTGTCAGCACCAGAGGGGAAATGCTGCAAGAGTTAATCTTCCTAAATTCCATTTAAAGACTCAATGTAGATTTCATACAGCTTACATTTTTCTAAAGATTAGAAAATCTGGCATTCTATTATTTTTGTTATATTCGTGTATTCATGTTTGTTCAAAACAGAAGAGCCCAACATGTTGATAGTGAATAGCACAGTAGTAGACAGATGGCTCTTTTTGTATGCTATAACCTACAGTAGCCAATATATTGTATTGTAATGGGAAGCAGGCTTTTAAATTTAGGAATTAAAGAAATCACAAGCCTGCAAACAACATACAGAGTATATCAGAATGATCCAGACACAAGTTAGGCACTTCTGAAAATGCTGTAACGTTTTGACACAAATGATTTCAAACTAAAGCATCTTCAAAGAGCTGCATCATTTCAAAGGCTGCTCTGTGCAGGTAACTTCTACTGGAAAATACTTCCTGTTAAGAACTTAATTTGCAATTCATTTTTCTACTAATATGTAAATATAAGGTTACATAGATTGCATACTGTAAAATATTCCAAAGGGAAATAAAAAAAACCATGTAAACAGAACATATCCACCTGACACAGCTTAAGATACTCCAGACAGACAGGTTTAAATAAGTAGTATTTCATTAGCCCTCACAGTCAGAAGTCCTAGAGGCAGGAGTAAAGTAAGTGCAAGGAAAGAGATGGATTAGGGTCAGATTTCTATAATTCATAGAATAAAATATATTTCCATTATTAAAGACATTTTTATTAGCACACTAAAATATTAAAATTTGATCACTTCCTATCTTGAGAATTGATGTTGTGGATTTAAAGTGTGACAAGTCTCATGTATTTGAATTATATAACTTTACTCCCTCATAACATCAGTTTTGTATTATATACATTTACTGAAATAATTTTGGTGAGGCCACAGAGGTGTGAAGCACCATCATCCAAGCTATTGTCTGTTGCTGGGATGTCTTCCAAGAGGCCAATACCTGCAGCAATGAGTGACACGTTCTTGTTGAAATGCACGTGCAATCGGCACCCAGCCAGAGAGCCTCTTTTGCTGCTGAGTGCTTGTGTTGTACCCTGGGTCACACAGCAGGACTCATCACAACCTTGCATTGGTGCTTTTGCATCACTGCTTGGATACATGGAGGGACATGATTTATTCCAGCATCTCCCTGCTCCGTGTCAATGACATGGTGCTTCCCAACGGACAGTAAAGATGACCCAACCAGCTATCCTGACTCAGGTCTGAGCACAGGCCATGATGCAGCTACAAATACACCAGTTCCCAAATCTCTGTGCAACCTCTTCTGCCTATAAGGCCTTACGACATGTTCAACAACATCAGGAGCATTTACACTTCACTGTCAAAATGCAGATGAAAACTCCTAGATGGATCCTCACCCTACTTGACAACAGTCCCAGAGGAACATGTTGGAGCTAACAGGCACACAGCAACGTCCCTCTGTAACGACCTCCCTTGAAGTCAGCTGCAATTCCTCATCCACTTCCTTCGTGCAGCACACATTTCTAATGGAAACCCATTAAACAGCTCCCATGTCCTTAGAGAATAAAAGATATTGGCAGCTGACACTGCCTGTCACTCTCAAACAATATTGCAAATGTCACTTCTGATATTTTTGCATTCTGAACTTGCAATTCAGCTCCCACATTTCATGATGAAATACTTCAACATGGTTCTTTTCTCATTTACATCACACTGGACAACACGTATATCGATCCTATTTCTCTTTGGTATTCCTACACCTTTTGCTACCTACAGCATATATTATAAAGAAACATGGCCAGTCACTTCTTTTCACAAAACATGTACCCCTTCCAAGCAAGAAAATAGAAAGAAGCCCTTAAAAATGAGCATTTTTTACTTCCTCTTCTTGTTTGAGTAAGAAAGCTGCAAACGCCATGTGTCTGTGAAGCTGAGAGTTACATCATGTGTCATCCCTGGACAATAATAACTTTTACAGGTAGCAAATGACAAATGATGATACAATGCCATTACTCACCTTTCCTATCTTTATGCAGGAATTAATAGTATCTAGGAAATCAGCTTTTTTTTCATTTATAGGCACTTCTGTTAATTCCTTTCCTATTAGTTCACCTATTTGATAGCCCATCACTGTTTCAAAAGCAGGATTGACGTACTGTGAAATAAAAACAAACAAAAACCATTCAACAGAATACTTAAAGCACACCAAAATTCCTTTTTTTTTTTTTTTCGTATTTGCTAAACCAAGGAACCTCTTTCCCAGGCTGAAACAGATCTCTGTGTGTACTGCTCCTGAGAGAGATGCCTACACTTTTTCCTTTGTGAAGCAAACCAGGAAAGTCCATGCTAGAGGAGTTGTGTAGAGTATGCATGTGAGCAAAGAGAGGGAAATTATGGAAACAGCTAAGTATTACATATTCACAGAATTTAGACAGACAATATAAATTCCTGAAAAATGAGCTCGGTCAGCTCTCACACCTATAAACCTCAAACCTGCCTCAGTGTTTCTAAAAATCACAAATTAGATGGTGGGATACCAGAGGAATATTTACCTTATCTATTGACAAATTCATCATATCGTGTGTAAGGGCCAACCATCTCTATTCCCCTGCCCGTGCAAAGCCCAGCCAAGCAGACTGGAACAAGTGGAATCTAATAAAGCAACTTTTTCTCTGAACTGCATGTTGCATTTCACTGCAATCCCGTGGCCTTTGCCTAACAAAACTTAAGTCTGGTACCCATAGTCCACACCTTCAAAATCCTCTCACTGGCCTAATTACAGACACAGGTCCCATAATAACAGCACCTGAATACCCCACAGCTTGCAATCGTTCAACAGGAGAGAAATCTGAAAGATGACCCTGGATGCTTTCTGCTCCTAAATGCTCCCCCTCATGTGAGAAATCCCCCCCTGCTGCAGCTCTGGGACTCTTGTGCATATCAGTTGTCTCACACTCTGGGGCTCTCTGCAGAGGGACAAAATTTGGTCTTAAAAACTTATTTAAAACAACTTCAGGATGGGTTCTGTTATTTTTGTAAAAGGTACGAAGAAGGCACATCCTTCAATGAAATTGCCCTTGTCAGGATTTGGGTCAAGAGGGTACAATAATTTATATCCATGTTGTAACTCCCAGAGTCTTAGACTCAAATTCTTTACTGATAAAATCATTCCTCACAGTCTTCATAGCTGGGGGTGGAACTAACTCTCTTATAAAGGTGATGTCTTTCTGGACTGCAAACCTAAGCACAGCAACAGCTGGCCCAAGAATCCCCATGCATCAAACAGTATCAGATTTATACGGGGGGAGGAGGGCATTGGGGGTGTGTATATATTACCTTTATTTAAACAGAACATCAATTACATTTGCTTTTCAAGAGCATCAAATTAACATACAATATTTTTGGAAGAGAATGCATACAAGTGGATGCATTCACTCATGATACAAAAGAATCGTTACAAAAAATAAAGTTAAGAGAGTAAATCCTTATCCATTTAGAAAGAAGAATCTCTTTAAAACTGACTGACTCAATTTATGCAAATTCTACTTTACAGCTAAATTCATTCCAGTCTTTTTAGAACCATTAAGTTATGCTAGATTCTTGTAGTATAAGAAAGAATAAATGCAATCATGAATGAAATACAGTCAGTCCACAGAGCAATTTTCTGTACTTATAAAAATAACTGTAACAAACCTGTATTACATGGTCTTCACTTGTGATCTCAATCGCTTCTTGACTTTTCTCTAATGCTGTAAATAATGAATTACATGCCCTGAAGACAAAAAAAAAAGCATCTGATTAAATTTAATCCATATAATTCATATTGTATATATCAATAAGGTATTGCAACTCCATACCAAATAAAATTGTACTTTAATGATTAAAGTATTTTCTTCAGCTAACTGACATTCTATAATTAACTGCACTACAGTAAAAAAAATTACTGTTTTAAGGATGTGGATGAATTGGCATTGTTTTGTTTATGATGTTTTTGGTAAAATTACCTTAATTTGAATTGTGCTCGCACCTCTCCAAATTCCAGCTGAATCAACTCATTGTAACAGGCCATTATATTAGAATTTTCTACATATCTCTGCAAATAAGAGGTTAGAAATATTTCATTAACACACATTTCTGTACTCAAGGATATGAAGTTCTGTTTTCTTTTGCTTGATAAAGAACAAAAAAGGAGTATATATGCCAAAAATGAATATCGTAACACAAGCAAGATGAGAAAGTTACTTTTTGGGACTAGTAAAATTCTTCAGGTTGCTGCATTTTGAAAAGGCGACAGATCCTCATGGCAATGAGGTTCAATCAATTTGTTTATTCTCTGTGATTGTCAGCACAATTAATATGTAAAGTAATCTACTTTTAATGGTGTTATATGCTTTGATGCTACTTATTTAAGATAACATTGAAAAAATTATGTTGTGTCTCAAGACAACAAAATTTGAGATTATTATGAGTTTCCAACTGCTAATACCTCAAATTCTATGCATAGAAGAAAGCAAAATTTCCTAACAAATATACCTGCCATTGGATACCAATGAAATTATTCATTTTGGGGCTTATATAACAATGACCTCAGAATCTTTGATTATTTTTTTTAAAACATACTATATTTGCCAGGTATGAGCCTGAATGTTAAACCTTTGTTCGTGCTAAACTGCCACAGACATTGATAGCTTGGGAGGGAGGACAGATCACCAAAGATAAGCCACCACATCAAAGCTGCTAAACGAAATTTCCTACGCTTTGCCATTAGTCCCATCTCCAAGGCTTTAATAAATAATTTAGAACCTGTGTTGGATTGCTTATGTTCCATTGCCCACTGGAATGACTATGTATGTAGAAGAACAGTTATTTTCAGGCTCTAGCATTTCCTGTATAAGCAAATAGGTGCAAATGGATTGTGGTGGGATAGCAAAATAATCTGGTGAGCACGCAACCAAATACTTTGAATAGCACTGTAAATCATGCACATTTTTGTTCCATTGTCAGCTTAATGCAACGAGGAATCCATTTAACTGACGCACTAATAAGCACCTTTCCTGCTTAATTGGAGTAGTTGCCAAGGAACAGATTCCATGTAATAGTTTTCAGGTGCCTCCAAACAATAGATAATAGCACTTGACAGTGTGTGAAGCCTGTTTACAGATGTGAATTGGCGTTTGATAAAAGAGATTTCCCACAGCACATTCTCTTGTTTGTTGGGAGCTGCTTTCTGGCTCTGCTACAGTCACTAGTCAATTTTGTCAATGTCAACTTTTCAAGCAGAGCATCACATATTTTGAAATAAATGTATAAAGTAGAAAAGTCTCAGCACCACTTCTTGTATTCCTGAGAACGTCCACCTACTTAGTCAGCATTATTCCAGTTCTAGTTGTGTATGGTAATTCAGAACTGGGAGATAGTTATATAGATTTATATATATAAGAATGAGCAGCACAAACAAGATTTACAGGTTGGATTACTGTCACAGTCACTGACAGCAAAACTGCTGGACAGTTTCTTGCACAACAATTTTGGAATGTCCGAACAACCCAGTAGAGCATAAAGCATACACACCCTTGTGAAGCCAGCAGCGATCAGGGGTAATATCGATGACTCTTCACGATCAGCATGCCTTTTAAAAAAGGATGATAAAGTCAGAGATTATTTCTGTAATCAACTGAGACAAAATGTCATGAGCCATTGACATACCTGTACCCCAGATGTCACACCAAAGGCTAATATGGCTGATCCTTATAGGATCTATGAATAAAACACACATTTTGTAGTTTTTATAAGCTTTCATCTTTGGCACAGTAAGCCAAAATGTTATTTTCCTTCTTGCTGTAACAAACAGCTTAAATCACGAAAAAAAAATGCTTCAAGAAAGCAAGTTAATTAGCTAGATTGTTGGACTATTCCTTCTTTTTCAAATTATTTGTTGTTTATACCATCCCTAGTCAAAAATGCACTTGAAAGTCTACATGGCCAAAGTTTTATGAAATTCTTGTTATCTGAGTGTACTAAATCTTAAGTGGGCAACTCAAGATGCCTGAATGAGGATGGATTTTCTAGTGTTGCCTATCCAGTGCCTTCTAGTAGGTCAATTGGGGATGACATATTCCTAAAATGAGGTATCTGAATAATTTTGAAAACCTGGCTATATTAGCTGTTAAAAAATACTCCAACAAATGTGAGCCATGTGTATGGCTGGAATCTGGGAGACAGGACATTATATTTTCTGTAAATGACCTGATGAAAGCTGGTTAAGTTTAGCAGATGGCACAACAGCTTTTATTTACATGTAAAATTTTGGGGTTTATGGCACCTCTTATTTTTGTTTTCTGTGCAGTTGTTTCTTATGTGTGAAGAGAATGATGCCTACTGAAGTACCCGTTTTGGCCAAGATTAAGCAGAAAGAGAAAGGCAGTTATCAGAAAAATCTCCCCACTCTTCATGCCAGCTATCTGGTAAGGCTGCCTCCCAGAAGCACAAAGAAAGAGGACAGGCATTCTGCAGGGAGGGGAAACCCCAGACAATGAACCAAACTGCAGGAAAATGACGTTTGAAAAGACCCTCCATATGCTATTGGCTAAATGTCAGGCTTTTTCACAAATATGCTTCTTGCAGCAAGAAATGAAACGTGTGAAAGGTTTCTCTCTGATAAATCCTAAATGGTGACTTGAGAATGCCTGTGTTTAGTACATGAGAACTTGACACAGTCAACTCAGTCCCAGTGGAAGGCAAATTCACTTCAGAGGTTTCCCATAGCCAAGGATGCTAAAGACATCTGAAAACTTTGAGAACTCAAGCTGTTGAGATATTGTTACTGCAGGGGGCTATTATCTTGTCCCAAAACACAATGTGAACATTTTGAAAAGACAAAAAAGGAATTGCAGGGAAAAACCCTCTTCGAGCAACTTCCTAATTGTGAGTCAGCAAGTCCAGCTTCCCAGCTCTCCCCGCTTTTGAGAGGAACTGCTGACCCACAGAACCACAGGTGTCTTTCTCTCTGATGTACGTGAAGAAGCTCTTGAGTTACTGTTTGCTCTTTCACTCCTTTTTTTGTCTTTTCTTTTGTATTAGTTCGATGAGAGAGAATTCTGACTGTAGAAGCAACGGTTACCAGTCAGAAGACTTCCTGGCATAAAAACATTAAAGATGATATTCACAATGTGAATCCCTTGAAATGTTTAATTAGGGTCTTTTGTTCACTAGAGATGGTGGTGGAAAACAGGATTTTTAATGGGAAACTTCAACACCTCAGAACTGGTTTTCAGAGTAAATGTTTTCTGAGAAAGGGACATTCCCAAAATTTTACTTTGAGGAAATGATTTTCCATTTATTTCATTTCACAGTAAATATATAGCATTTCTGTTATTTTACAATATTTTATGACATATCAATAATGTTTTCAGAGGGAGGAAGAGGAAAAAAGCACATTCACTGCTTTACTAAGACGTTGTAATATAGTCTATTTTATTTTTAACATTGCTATGGTTAGATGCTAAATTAAGCTGATCATATTTTTCTACATATTTTTTCGTAACTCAACAGATCTCCTGTTTGTTCTGAGATTAATCAGGCTGAAAGACAGATCAAGAAAGGTAAACAGTGTTATTTTCATTAATACCAAAATACAGATCTGTGAGGCAATTCCACAGTTCTGTACACAATATGTCAGATGTAATTTGAAACATACTCCTAAAGCCTCCAGTGATCAGGAGAGAGGAAAGCAAAACAAAGCAAGACAACAAAATCCAAAGTGAGACCTCTGTAGCAAAAATTAGAAATCAAAAATCCTGTCCCAATCCTGTTGTCAAGGATAGTGAAAACATCTCTATGGTATAACACATTACCACTAGCAGGAGTTCTTAATGTAGTATTTACTTTTCCAATCCTAAGATTTTGTTCATCATGTGAAAGTAAAGATATGAGCATTTACCTTCGTACTACACCAATAATGACTGTATTTTCTGAGGGCTTCGTTGTTCTGATAGACCTTTAAATAAAAAAGCAAGATCTTTTAACATTTTTTTTAAGTTCACATTACAGAAAATTTGACTTTATAGAATCTTCACACAGTACTTCTCTTAAAAAGTCTCTTTTCAAGGGTTTAACAACACAAAAATCAAATCCCAGGCCTGCTGGACGACTAAGAAAGAAGAATAAATTTAGCACTGACACAGAGAATGTTGATTAATATAAATTTCAAATACTCTCAGTGGGGAAATAGCAAAATTTCTTCCCTCTGAAGCAACTTATGTAAAGCACTTGGCCTCACTCACTTAAACAGCATTTCACTTTATTCTGGCACAGAATGGTAAAAATGTAACAAGGGGATCAGCCCTCATATCTAGTCTTTGCCTGACAAAGATCTTCTCTAGTTTCTTTAGTTTAGGGAGGAGAAAAGCCTTTGTCCCAGTGCCCTGGACCCACCACACTCACCCAGGGAACATAACCTGACCCCGCCACCCCCACCCCACAGACTCTTACTTCGTCTAGACACATTCCCAAGGGGTATTTCACTGGAAAGTCTCTGGAGCAAGGCACCACTGCCTGTCACGTCTCTGTGAAGACTCAGAAAGGCAAATCCTTTTCCCCGTTTTCATACTTTACAGCCATTTGTGAAAGTATTTTTTGGAATCAGTTTGCAACTTTGCTCTTCATAACAGATTTTCAAATGTTGTAGGTATGGAAACATGCACACAAAACATTGCCTATTTGCATCTGGAGTTACTCAACGGCAAGTTGAGTTTCAAAAAATTTCATTTCAAAAAATTCAGAACACTAATGAAGTCAATGTATTCATTAAATTGCTTGGTGGCACATGCGATCTTTGCAGTTAATTTACTGAGCAAACAAGGAACCAGGTATTTGAAAAAAAGGCGAACAGTTCATTATGGCAAGAAATTCGTACGCTGTGGCTCCAAGCCAGATTGAGCTTCAGATATCCTAGCACACAACCAAACTGCTGCAGCTACCACATGTAAAGCACTGAGGTAACATCAGTTGATGCTGCCAGTGGACATCTGTCCAAAAAAACATCAACGTTCAACAGATTTTATAAAAGGGTCATGTAAAAGAAAAAAAAAAACTTTGATGATGTGTTAACACATACATAGTTAAGCATTAATCACACTGAAATGGTGCTTACCTGCATAACGCTTCTGCATCAAAGTATCTGGAATGTCTGTGGTCAATAATGATAATGTCATGCTGTTTATCAAGAAAACATTCTAGTGCAGACTCAGGTGTCCTGGCAATATTACATCGAAATCCAGCTTTCTCACAAGCCCAACAGAACCCGTTACTCTGGTTATCTTCTTTGGCAAACACTAAAAGTACCTGGGTTAAAAAGACAGTGAATCATTGCAAACATGTCTTACATATTGAGCAGATTCTATGACTTTTGCCTCTTTTTTGCTTGTTTTTTAAGGCTACTTCCAAGGCTTAATCCATTGTTTTTGACCAAATTGCTTTCTACAGACTGTTGAAACACAGAGGTGTTTCAAGAGGATAAAATAGTCTGCCAGAGCCATTTATATCCACTTGGGATGAACAAGTTTGGGAAGTGGCACTCTCATCACTAGCTACAAAAAGAGCGTAGGCAATCAGCTGAGACTATGTTTCAGACAGTGTACATGAAATAACAGTGAGTCTACTTTTTACTGAAAAAAATTGTCTTACATATAAATGTTTTCTTGGGTTTTATTTTTCTTGCCAAGGTCATATTCCAGAAAAAAAAAATATGCCATGGTTCACCTCATGTGAATTAATATTTAATGGTGCTTCAAAGGCAAGATGAAAAAGGTGCTTTCTTTTTCATCCCATTCTAGGTCCCCGAAGTAGTGGATGCAGCCCAAGATTCTGGATTCTGCCAGGTTTCTGGAAACTACAGCCAGGCTGGTTGAGATGAACCCATGGAAGGCTGAAATCATAAGCAGTACCTGTATTTCAAGTACATCTCCATGTGACTCCTGTGCATAACTTGCCATGGGATCTATATCACAGATGGAGACCAGTGTGGTTGAAATCCAGAACTGGAAGTCAGATCTATGAGCCAGTATTTGCTGTGTCCTAACTTGCTGTGTAATTGCCAATAACATTAATATCTATGACCCTTTTTCAAATCAATACAATGCCAATACAATCAAAGTATGATAAGGCACAATTTCTTCTAAAATATATTTCAAATTATGGAATTGAATATGGTACAGAAGATAAACAAAGTCTGCTAAGGAAGACTCTCCCTGATGTGATTGTGCTTTGTGTCAGGATATTTTGTAGAACAAAAACTTCTTTTGCCTGAAAGAATAAACAGAATGGCCAACTATAGGTCTATGTTAGTGTTGATTTTGTGGATGAGTCAGTATATGCAGCCTTTTGGGAAAGATGGATAACTAAACCAGCATTTGGTCTATTGTCCCAAGACACCAATTTTTGAGTAATTTAATGAAACCATACTTAGATATATGCTTTGGTCAGCCAATAATGTGGAGCATGTGTAACTCACATCACATCCCACTGCCATTTATCTTCTGGATGATTTTAGGAATTCCAGTGCTGGTTACACTTTGGACCAGGTTGGTGAAATGCCTACCAGTAAATCTTAACATTTCCATGTAGCACATTTTTTTTGTAAGAATGAAGGACTTTGTACTCATTTAGTTCAGATTCCTTTTATAGCAAGCTGCAAAACTGTTTGCAAAAACATGTCATAGTTTGGGCTATATTTAGTGAAGTTAATTTATAACACTCTTAAGTGGAAGAATGGTTTTCAGCAATAGCACAGAAATGCTGCAGAGCTGTTGTATGATTGACTCTGGCACAAGCGTGATGTTGTCTAACTTCTCCTTCCCTCGTACCCACCAGCTATATTACCATGATAAACTGGGAGAACTTTAGAGTAGCAAATGGCTGGACAAAAGCAATATAATTATTAATAGCAATGAAGGAGGCAGTACTGTTTAAGGAATGCTTTTGTGTTACATTTGGGAAACTGCTGGATGAGGCTGTCCTAAGATCTGATGTTCAATAATACTGTTTGTGCTGAGTAATTCAGGTAGATGTTGAACTGCAGTTCTTGACAACAGACATTTTCAAATTATCAGGTCTAGATTACAGTCACTCTGAAGTTTGTAATTACTGACTAAGGAACTCTTGGATTATTAATGGTTCAGTACATCCTGGGATACAGGAGAATTTTCAGAGGAAGTCCAAAGAAGTCATGTATCTGCAAGCCTCATACCCATCCCAGATAAAATAATGGGATAATTGACATATGGCCTTTATTAAAAAAGACATAAAGGAGGATGGATTAATTCCAGCCAACAATGAATAACAAAAGACATGCTTTGCCAAGCTCACTTCATATCTTTTGTGACGATATTATAAGTTTGGTTGATGCTAGTAGTAATGCTGGTGTAATAGACCTTGACAGGACATATGGCGTAGTATTGTTTTGATGAGACTTTGATTAAGAACTGACTACCAGTAAAATAGAAAACAAGGTGCACACGAAACTGGTTACAAGATAACTGATAGCAGAAAACTACAGATAGCTATTTTTATGATGTGAGAGATGTTTGGAGAAAAGAGTTAGGCAGGGATTTTAGGATATCACACAGAGTGTCATGATAAAAAAAAATCTGTTAGGTGCATGTTATCTCTTCACAAAAATGATGTGTGATGTCTGTGAAGATCTCTATATGCAAAAAATTCCAGTCATAAATTTTAAAGTAACTTCTTTGATGTTTCATAAATTAAGACTTCAGTTTGAACTGCTGTGTTACCTGAAGTTGATCTTGATGAAGTCTCATAGGGCCAAACTGCACATCTGTTACTGGTGCCTAGAAGAAATAAAAAGGGATCTTATTAATATATACACATCTAGGGAAGAAGAAAAATTAGCTCTGTTAGAGAAGACATTTCTTATTTATCACTCTCTCACAGATACATTGCTATCATTGTGAGACTGCTTCTTCATGAAGGCCTTATTCTGCTTTTGTAAATTTATATGCTGTTAATGCTAAGCTGCATTAACACAGTCAAAAATCAACAACCTATTCCTCAAGTAATTTTTTATTGTAATTTTAAACATAAAGCAATGGATTAGTCATCAAAGTTTGGTAGACAGATTGTTATTTTTCCGTATCCTCTGTATTACTCCAGCTGTTCTGCAAAACATGTAAGTGTTTAAAAATTGCTTTTTTTGAAGTCCAAAAAAGCATTAAATCTCCAGGAGAAAGGCAAAACCACGTAACTCTGCTCTTAGAATTTCACACGTAACAGGTACCCAAGAGTGCTACAAAGACACACTAATTTCACTTCTCCAAGGGCTTTTTTTGCTGCATTCCCTCCTTCTTGCCCAGCCCCTCCAGGGAAGGTTTCATACTCAGACACTTGTACTTGACAACACATGTATTCAGCACGCAAATTTTCTTTGAAAAACCCTGCAAAAATGCTGTCATATGTCATGCTTTCTCCCATGCTAGCCAATCCCATTAGATTCTGTTCAACTAGCACAGGCAGTTTAGCTTAAGATAGACAAACTGAGCTGGAGCCTTCCTCCTCATGTCTCACTTCAAGCAATGGAGGTCAATGACCAGAAGGGCAGTTTATCACAACTGGTTCTGTTTGATATGATTAATCATTAATCGTGCCTGGACATGAATGAGTCTTCAATTGGTATGGGACGGACTTTCTAAAGTAGTTAAACACATAAATACAGAGGGATACTCTAACAGGATTGCACAGGTTAGGTTCTTTGGGAATTCTCACAAGGCAAGTATCCATACTTTTATGAGCTTAAATATTTTTCACTCTTATCTCAGTAATAAAAACTAAAAAATGGGAAACAGAGTCCAACCAATGGTCCTTGGAGTTACTCTTCAAGACTCTAGACTCTTCAAATGTAACTGGAGTAAAAAAGCAAGAGAAAATTATTTTTAGCAATGCAGGAAACAGAAAAGAACTCTGGATTCGTATGTACAAAAAAAAATAAATAATCCATTGAGCAGAAAGGTGGCATTTTTACATTGTTGTTTTTCAAAGAAAAACCACAACTGAAGATCAGATTTACTGCTTTGCAGCCTAGAATGTTTCCAATAAGTATTTTTAAAGATTCATCAGCACATCCTACAGAAAAATCTTTTAGAATTACACGCTCCATTCTCTCTATGACCTTACTGCTCCATTGCTGAGACCTCAGAGCACCTCGTGTGTGATTTTATTTATTTATCAACTTGGAAATCATCACTGCAACATTAAATAAACAAGAAACACGAGTCAAGGAAAAATGGCAACATAGAGCCTGTGAAAACAAGCCAGGAACCAGTGGTTGCCTGTGTTATTTAAGAGGGCCTCTAAATGCTGATGTTAAAATGACAGGGAGGGAGTTCAGATTTACTCTCAGTCATTCTAGTCAGATCAGCTTAGTTTAAATACTCTCCAGACAATTTTTTTTTCTAATTTTGAGACCAAAAAACTCACTTTGGTTGGAAAAAATCAAGCCGCTTTGTTCTCCCTTGTGGTCCATCATCCAATTTATTCAAAATCTGCACTAGAAATAGCAAATGCTTGTGCTGATAATGCATATAGTGGGAAGGAAGCCAGCTTTTGCACTAGAGTTACTGGTTCTGCAGCACTGACAGCAGTAACTACTTGTCCTGAATCAGTAAGATGAGCAGAAATCCCTGAAGGAATTTCAGAGAGGGAGCATATCTATTAAGAAATGCCTTTTTACAGTCACTTCTCTGACCATAACCACACTTCAAATTAAATTTTGAAGCATTTCTTTTGTAGACTCCAGCTGCCAGCATAAAGCAGCAAGTGTTTGCAGTTCACCAGGAGATGGACCTGAGCTGTGAGGTTCAGCCCCAGAGTTGAACTTCACTGGTGTCTCGGGGTATGGAAAACCCCATCTATCAGGGTAGCGTACCCCTGGTCCCATCCAAGGGGAATTTTAACATGCGAGATAAACCCAGTATCGCCAGTTACTGTTTTCTGGGTGCTTCTTTCTTTTAAACAGGTTGTAAATGAATAGTCATCAAAGTATTTAAAGGGACAAGCCTGAAAATCACTTTTCTGCCAGAAACCTGTAGCTATTTCTACAATGAAAATACCTGTCTATTTAAGCGTAAGTTACAAGGACTGCCCAAATGAGATAAACTGTCTTGTTACACGTTAACTTGCTGTCCTGAGTAGAAGAAAAACCCTGGTCTGCATCTCAGCTGGAAAATTTTGGTGAACTCCAGTTAATTCTTAATCCTGTTGAAATCTGGTCAAATAACTTGATTAATCATTTCAACTTTTTGTGTGCTGCTGGTAGCACTGAGAAATAACACGCTGATTTACTGTGTCAAAAATCAAGGCTTCAGCAAGGATTAGCAGAAACTCTCAACTATCCATGAACTAAATGAGCTTTAAAAATACCCCTAATGCTGCAAGCTTAGAACAAACCCAAAGCCAGTCAAAGCTCACATGGATAGTAACTGCACATACACAAACTCTGCTACTTCTCCCTTTAAGTTTTGCCCTACTTGAAAAGCAAAGATCCAAGAACGTTTTCAGACGGACAGACAGAGCTTATGCACGTGACAGCCTTCCAGGCAGGCACAAACCTGTAAGAAAGTGTATGAAAAGGCAGAGAGGCAGAACTAGTTGTAGGTTCCTGGAATCAACCGAGATAGAGCCAGGTCCCTTGCCAAAGAGGCACTGATGCAAACTTCATGAGTACAGCACATGTGGCTGCAGCAAGACCCAAGCCCAGGACACGTTGAGCACCCCGACTACAAACGCAAGTCTTTTGAAAACCCTTTGTTGGCCAAACAACCTGTAACTTGGGACCAACTCCAACAGATGGTAGGAAGGGGTCTTGCTGCAGATGCCTGACTGCACAACCTGCTTGCACTGCAGTCCCAGACCTAAACCACCCCAAGGACGCAGTCTGGTGCCAGGGCTCGTGGTCTCAAAGGTACCTAAATGCCAGAATAGTTCACAACAGTACCTAATTCTCAGGAGTTTGAAAATGCAAATCTTTTTGGCTCATCTGGGCCAGGGCAACTTCCACAATAGCTCAGTTCCTCAGGTCTGGGGAGGGAGAGCTGCCTGTAATAGCAGGCTGCAGGGCAGCAACTACTAGTTAGCTTTAATTGCAGGCAGCAGCTCAGTTACTGCAGCAGCAAGTGTTTACAGCCTCTGCTTACAGACACAGCAGATAATCAACTCCAGGCAGTTTCAAATGCTTACACACAGCAACTGCAGCCATTTTACGTTCTCTGACTCGCTCAAACTACTGCTAGGATCACTTATTTTCCCCCAAATTTGCCTTTCTTATATGAGCAGTGTGCTTTCTGTCCTGTCAAACCAGGCCTGGCCCTGGCACAAAGAGGGATCCGTCCCAAGGCAATGGCATTGGCCACACATATGATAGCTGTCACCAGGGAGGTCTTCTGCAGCCTGCTGAGTGCAGCTTAACGCTGGCTAGAAGTGTTCTGCAGGCTGGAGCTGCTAAGTTGCAAACATTGACATTGATGATTACTTCATGTTTCTAATGTCCAGAAAAAAAAGTGAATGTTTAGTAAATAAAAACAAGAGAAATAAGCTTTGTAAAGACAGACCCAAACAACTGTGACGGATCTGATTAAAGTACAACAAACTCAATGTTGACCTGATATAACCTGGTAAAGTACTTCTCACTATGAGTCATTCTTCATATTTTACCAGAAGAGAATCTAGAGGAATGGTCTGTTCATGGTTGCTGGGTTGGTTTTGGTTTTTTTCTTCCTACAGCTAGAAAAACTTAAAATGAACTTGCTCAAAGAATAAATGTAGAAAGGAATAAAGAATGGAAATAAAGTCAACTTGATCCACATGCTCCCTATGGTGATAAACTGCCTGGTTGGCGTGTGGGACACATCAAAGTATCCCGCAGGTCTCCTATTCGCTAGAGGTCTCATATCTTGGCTTTCTCCAAAATGCCTCTCTTACCATTACCAATTGGAGAGGAGAGCAATCCTCCAAAAAGGGCAGAGTCAGCCCCCAAAAAACCCTCTGACTACGAACTCCCATGCAGCACTCCTGCTATGCAGGGGCAAAATCATTCCTTCTGGAGGCTGATTCTCTTAAGTCACTTCTTTTATGAAGCTTTTGTGAGATGTTTTAAAGCAGAGTCCTGCACAGCCCAAGGTACGCTTCATCAGATCTGGGGCCAGGGGCTGCTGCAGCACCACCCGCTCCAGAGAAGGGCTGGCCAGGGAGCTCTGGGTGTCCTGGGGAGCACAAAAGCTTGTCTGAAACCCTCCTCTGCAATCCACAACTGCTCCATCACTTCCTTTCTGCCACAGATGGAGCTGTGCGGGTGACAGGAATGAGTCTTTGTCTGGGCACATAATGGCCATGCACAGCTCTGGCCTCCTGCTAGTATCCCTTCTGAAAGGGCAGCTGGAAGCGTTTCTGCTCCTGATGCTCTTCTAGCCTTATCCAGGTTCGTTTGCTGGTGGAGAAGTGGCAGATTATTTTTCCTACAATTGACTTGAATAAAGAAGTGACATAAACTTTTGGTGAATGGATTGCAGATGGAAACTGCTGCTGTATGGCTGACATCCGGGTTTAGAAAGCAGACAATGAGAAGAGAATTTCTGTTACTAGTTTAACTAGAGGCAGCTAAGTAACTGCCTCTTCAAATACAGACTTCAACCTCAAGGCTCTGACTCATTATAATATATGAGACAGATAACTACAATGATTAGACTAAGGCTTTGTCGCTGGTCCGAATGGACTACAGCCAGCAAAATTCATCATTTTACTCAGATCAATATTTTAATACATCACAAAAATGTGCTTTATCTAATCTTAAAATATATACTTGTTTCCTACATACACTGGGTACACAACATAAATCAGCCTGAGTTGACTCATTACAGTAAGATTTGACAGTCTTGATCATCAAGATATTCTAAAAGCATCAGGACTGTTAACATAAACTGAATTTTGATAATTCTAAGAAAACAAAGGGATTAATTTTACAAAGGATAATATATTCTTTTTCTTCATCTGCTGTTTTAAACATAGATTTATCACCCCAGAAAATGAAAGCTCAATTAAACTCATAGATTAATACCATACCTTAAACTTTAACTGATTCAGGATCTATTAACAGCAGAAATTTGAATTCTATCTTATAATACCGTTTCTCAGAAAGCTTAGCCAGCTCCTCTTGGATAATGAAAACTGGGAAATAACCCACTGGGTGTAAACTGGCACAAAAAAGTCCAGGATCCCATCCACCCAGGACATATCAGTGCAGTACTTCTATCTAAACAGAGAGGGGCTTCTACTTGCTGTGGCTAACATTTCTGGGCAAGAAAGTCTCCGTGTTCCGGATTAGCTATAGGTTTTCACATTTTTCTTTAACCTCAAATATATAAATACTAATCCAATCCATGGTCATTTACCTATTTCTTTCTCAGTGGAAATCTACCTAAACAGAGAATTTAAGACTTGGCTTCCTATTTTCCATGGACTTTCTGCTAAACACTTGATATCGCTGTAGACCTTGCAAACCTTGACAGCACTATTTTGTTACAAAATGGTGCAAGGTACATACAATGGTGACTGAGCACATCTTCCTAACACACACACACAACCCTTCCGACCATAAATGGGTTTTATAGTCCGCGAGCTGAATTCTGACCTGGTTAGCAACAGTGAAAATTCAGAGCAATCCTACCAACCACAAAGAGAATAGGCTGGATTCATTTCAGTGTAAATGAAGTGGGAGTCTGGCCCCACGCAGCTACTCCTGTTGCTGTCTGGAGGCCACGACAGTTCGAGTAAGAGGGAACAAAGTGTCCAAGGTTTCTGCCTTTGCTCAACAGATTCAAGGACAAAGGTAAACTCGGCTCTCAAAGACCCTCAGCCCTGTGTGGACAGTTTATTCTTTGCTGAAATACAAAAACAAGAGTTCTGAAAGACAACTAAAAGCTACCAAAACTGCTGTTCAACCTGTTAATTCCAGCCCTTGATATTTTTCCCTATTTCTGCTTCATAAAAGATGTAGACAAATGTCACAGACTCAGTAATTTACAGAACGTAGCATTATGAGTCAGTGCAATTTGCTTTTATAAAATCTAGCATTTACATTAACCTAAATCAGGTTCCCACTGATGCATCTCTACCAAGAAAACCATACAGGTTTAGATCTATATTTCAAGGTCAGAGTATCACCTGAGGTTCTGTTCCAGTATCTTTTTTATCTATTTTAAATTGATTCCTAGAAGAACTATCTCTGATGCTGCCATTACAAGACGGTGTAAGCAATATGGTTACACCCCTCTGTTTTTTTAATCAGTTTCTTAAATTTTAGTACCACTTTTGAATCAGTTTTACATAAAATACCTCTTGCAAGCCAAACTCTGGCCTCTGATTCACGTCATTAACAACACAGAATTTGGACAGCTTGCATTTTTTTGTATGAAGAAAAGCTTTACTGAGCGTAATGATTTGCCAAAGTTCTTGGGTCAGGCTGCTGAGACCCACTCTCTTATTCCCCAGTTCCCAACAACACCATTACCACTCCTAAAACCCAGCCCCTCTTCCTTGGCTCAGTCCAGAGGTGAATTTTGGGCTAACCCGGGTGCCAAGGAAGCCACCCAGATGGCATCAACCCCAGCGGGGACCGTGACTGCTCACTGCGGTGCCAGCAGATAGTGCTGGCCTCTCCCGGCCCCGAGACAGACCCTGATGATTTTTGGCCACATGTTCGGCTTGCCACACATGCCAACCATTATTATATATGTTTGTTTGTTTGTTTGTTTGTATTCTGGGCCTAATTCCCCACTGCATTTCTTCAGTGTTACTCCACTGCAATACGTAAAGATAAATTAGAACAATACTGTTGTGAAATGGAGCTCGCTGCCTTCTAGCACACTTTAGACACAACTCAGGACTCCCATTTTGTTTATAAAATCTCCCCTTACTCATTATAGGAAACTTTGGTTATCGAGCTGCAAGCTTGGCACTAGCAAAAGTGAATAATTTCATTTTGTTGGGAATAATAACTGGGAATAATGCTGTCCTAAAGTGCCTTCTAATATTGTTTGTGACGTGGTAAGGCCTGGGTGGCCTCTGGCCCAGATGAGTGGCCACTGTGGTAATGTTGTACACGGACAGAGAAAAAAGCAGTCCCTGTGATTGGTAAAGGTCAGAACTTTTACACAGAATATGCTAACAATTACAGGGATTTTTTTAGCTTTTTAAGTGATAAAGTGATAAAATAAATGTGATTATCACTTCCCGTGCCTATAGCACCATTACACAGGCCTCAAAACTTGTGGAGGGAGGAAATGGTTGCTGTCCCCATTTTCACCTTCAGAGGAATTCAGTCCCCCCTCGGCACGGTGACAGCTCCCCCCACTTCCCCACTGACTGGCAGCCCCAGGCACTGGCAACAGTGGGACCACTTGGTAACAGCCAGTATCTGGAAAACACCCACTGATTTCTGAAATCCAAATCAATAGTTTCTGTTAATTCACACACAATTTATATGACAACTTGGTAACTGCAGTGTTACTCCAGCAAAGCAACTATGAGTCCTCACTCTCAATGAACCACATGCCAAAAAAGGATGGAATAAATCGCAAACAAATCAGAAAAAGAAAGCCATCCACTCATTAATCCACACTGACTTTTTCTGTCCAAAGAGAACAAAGTTGAATGGAAATCAGTTGTCACATTGTAAGCTGCTCAAATCCAGCAAGTTGTATTTGCTGCAACATCTACCCAATTCAGAGATTCCTTATAGACCCATATGCCATGTGCAAGTCACACCAGGCTTGAAATTTGTCTGTTTTCAAAAGAAATAATGTGAATCATACGTTCCACAACAACCCTGGAGATGTGGATATCCTTAACACTGGCCTGTGCCCCATGGTCATCATTTTGCGAGATGCTTTTATGACCAACAAACACTAAATTTAAAATGCTCTAGGCCTTCACCATCTTAGTATTTGAGACAGCTCACTGGGGTCTTCATTAAGGTCCCCACTTTCTGACTGAAAAACTTTCAAGAACTTTTCCATTCAGGCCACATACGCACAGATCTTTGGAGACTGTGAGCTCTCCTCACGTCAGATCCCTGGGCTGCTCACTAAAGCACAGCCAAGTATGTCTTGTGTGGTGAGGGCAAGCTGTAAAGCATTTGTAGTTATATCCTGCACTAAGAGAAAAACAGCAGCTTAAATGATCTGGCTTGTACTTTAGAAGAATTTTTTAGACCCTATAATAATGGTTTTCTATAGATAGCTTGCAGAAATGGATGCCTTTATCAATGCAAAAAAAAAAAAAAAAGGAGTATGAACATTTTCAGCTGCTCAAAATCAAATGTAGTTTTTAAGTGTTTAGCTTTTTGGAGAGTCCAGATTAAGTGTAACAGGAACAGAATGTGCAACATGCAGAAACTGAATTGTTTCAGATGAAAAAAGAGGTAATCTTTAAGTCACTAGCACCTAATTCCACGTTTTGTTTGTTTTTAACAAAATTCAAGGGTCAGCTAGAATACCCCGCACTTCAGAGCGAATGTCCTCTGAAGTCAGGCATCCTTGGCATTCTGGGGTTACTGGCAAATAAGGGTTGTGATTGCCTTTGCAAGAGGTTGCCTCGCGGGCAGCTGAGCGGTGTGTATGTGTGGATATTACACCTCCTGAGCTTCAGGAGCTCTTCCCTTCTACTCCAGCAACTCTGAGACCACGCTGTTTTCCTCTCTGCAATCAGGACCAGCTACACTCTGTCTTACAAAATGCTTTAAAGGTGGACACGTAAAAACAGTGTGTCTAGCAATTCCCAGAAGCCTGAGACCCATTTCCTCTCTCCTTTTCCCCTCACCTGATACAAATCTGGCTACTGCAGTGGCCAGGAGAGCTATACCTGAGCTCTGGGGACCAGCCAACTCCTCATAGGCTGGCGTCCATACAAAAGTTTCGGTGTGCTATCCTCTCTCATCTGTTGGCAGAAATAACCTCTACCCAGATGTAAAGGCTAGCCAAGAAGACAGAGAAGAAATTGGTCTGTAAGTCTTGCAGGTCATCAGGGAAGATGCACTTGAAACCAGGACATTAAACATGTTGGAGTTTTCATCCCTCCAAACAAATAAATCCAGCCTTGGCTTTACCAACACCTTTGTCTAACTGAAAAGGAACCTCTCATTCACCTACAGCTGCCTCAGGTGTATTCATTTTGCAGGCAGGCTGTAGCTGACTTTCCATCCCCCCACTTGAGCAGACGCTTTAGTACAAATACTACATTCTTCTGGCCCAGAGGGAAATTCTTGCTGCCTGCACTTTAACAGTTGAGCTGCACGGCACTCTGGGAGACTTAAATATGGCACAGTAGTCCTATTGTTTAATATTATTAAAACGGCTTGCTCTCTTGTGGTTCTGCAAGATTCTAGAGTATAGCAATAAGTGCTAATCTCTCTCATATCTACCAGCTAGCTCTCTTCTTTCTGGTGGATACCACTCACTACTTTTATTGTAGAGATGATTACAGATGCATCAGGATACAACAGATCTCCATCACTATCAGTTTTTGGTTTTTTCTGTATGGACATGAATTTCAGTGGCAGTTTTTCTTGAACCATCTGGATTTGAACAGTGTCAGCTGACTAAAAGGAAATTCCAGTCTATCATGAAGATTTCCAGTTACTCTCTTTATGTCAAACAAACTTTTCATGCCTTGATCTACCAATACTGCAATAGCCACAAACAGACCAAGCAGAGTAGAGCACAGAACAAAAATAGCATAAACCAGACAGTGGATCTGCTAGGCTTCTTGTAAGATCTCTGTTTTGTCCTAAGCCTTCCATTTGTTAAGAGAAGAAGGTTTTACTTTTTCTGTTGTCATTAATAACCTATTGTTTGCACTGACACAGTTCAGACTTTCCTGACCATAATCTTCTTTTCTATCTGCTGCCATCCATTATCATAAAAGCATAAAAACATTTCCCAAGCAGTGTCAAAGGGCCTGCAGCAAACTGCTGTCAGATCCCAGTTGGGCAGGCAGCAAGCTGAAGTTACCCCTCCTGCCCACCTGAGACAAGCTCCTGTGATGGCTGCTTTATCTTACACATCTCCGGCCTTCACATATGCAGGTATCTTGGAGGCTGCAGTTGATAGTAGTCCTCTAAGACTGGATGGTGACAGTATGGAGCTGCCTCCTTCTCCTTCTTCTTCCCCATATTCCCACACAACACCTTCATACAGCTTACTCGGGTATCTGTGAACCTGCTGGACACCACTGGCATGTGGCTTTCTGCACGGTCCAAAAGGTGAATGCTCCTCACCTTAATTAAGCACAAACTCATTTGTGTTCTTTCTCAAGTACCCTGCCTGGGAACTGCTCCCAAAGACAGCAAAGAATAAGGCTCCAAGATATAATTTCACAGGCAGAATAAATGCTAAATCAGTGGGAGAGGCCAGTACAGTGAAAGAGAAGTGTTCAATATGGATAATGAACATTTCAGCATTTTTGTTAATTGAATACAGGTTTTCCAGGCAGAGTTCAACTCAGCTGTCTACTGATATTTGAGAAAAAACGAAAGAGACAGACATTCTTTTCTATATAGAGAACTTTATCTTCAATAAATGGAGGAAGACTTGAGACAGCAGGCATATTCAAGGTGTCTTTTTAAGAAATAAAAGGAAATTCACAGTAGTACATCCTTTTTCTCACTCTAAGGTCTAGCATTAATTTTGCTTGTTCACACCAATCACCAATCCAATAGGTTAACTCCAGGTTTTATCAAAAGGAGAAAAACAGACAAATGGGTTTAAAAGCACTGGGGATCCCTTCTTTCTTTTGACCACTAGGAACTCCGCTGGCTGAAGGGATGAGTGACTGGTTTCCTCTAATACAGATGCCTCTTCATTTCTGAGGACCTACATGGTAGTTTGAAACTTGAGACTGGTTTTCTGCTGGAGTCTGGTTCAGTAACACACAGTGCTTCTGCCAGCCCACAGCCTCATTAAATATTACATGCTCACTAGATGGGATCACTTTTTTTTTTTTTCTTAAGTACAGTGGACCCTTTTTACAGTTATGCTGATCCCCATAAACTTTGCATGTCTTTAATAAAGTGGGGGGTTTATTATAATCAAAATTGCACTTAAGTCAAATTTGATGCAGCAAAGCAATGTTCCATACTATTTCTCATATAAACAGAATTTCACTCTATCTGGATTTGTGGTAGGCACACTCCATTTTATCTTACTGAAAAAAAATCTGTTTAAAAAAATTAACTCTACTGTTTGATACAAAGCAATCTCTGCCTAAAAGTAGCATTTCATTTTAAAAAGAACAGTTGGGTATGCCAAAGACAACACTGCTGCTATAAAATTAATTATTACGGAGCATGATTTTTTCTCTAGAAATGCACAAGTGATCAATATGTTACCACCTCCTAGTAAAGTTTCAGAGGACTAAAGCTTTGGCAACCAAGGTCTCGGCAGAGCAGTCTCCCACGAGGCAGTTCCTTTTTTAATAAACAACCCATCAGCAAGGAAGCCCATAAAGCACTCTGCCACTGTCGTCGTTAACCGGGAAACAAATTCAGCTGGGTATCAAATAGCTACTTAAGATGAAATCCTGCCCGCAGTGAAGTTCATTGACATCAGTACTGTCTAGATATACTCTCTCCAGCTAAAATGTCTGTACTTCTCAAATAAAGTACAAGGACCATAATTATGCAGATAATATTCTATAGATATTGAATAGTCTCATAGAAATTATTTAACCTTGAGATTTGTCAGAAAGAGAGACATCATCTGGAGATACTTTTATCAGATAGATACTTTTACCAATTTTATGACGGCAGTGAAACTTTCACAGAGTCTTGGTGCAGTTACAAAGTGTGGCGGAAGGATCTGTAATATGCAGGGATAAGAACATGGGGTAAGAGGGTGCAAAATCACGGAATAAATCTATGATATAAACATGTGCATTCACCTGCAAACTGCAGAGACAGAAAACTGCTGTACGAAATCATCACTAGCAGTGGTTAAAAAGTCCATTTGGTCAAGCAGATGTGTCCTTTTCATGTGTCATTTGGACAGCCATTTTAAAATGGTGCTTGGCTTCCTAGAATTTGGGTAGGATGTCAGGAAATGTTTGTCTCAGAAGCTTTATCAATCTCTTCAAGTTACAAATCCTCAGACCCTAAAGACCCTACATGGGCTCGCCCATAGGGGCCGTTTGAATCCCAGTACCATGTGTGATCTCTGGAATAAGCAGGATCTCTGCTCCCCTTAGCACAGAGTACAAAATGTGAGCAGAGCAGAGTCGAGACGAGCGTAACAAAACAGCTTCTCAAATATTGGGATCACCAGGTACCTACCACCTTCTGCACGATTTTATTGACATCTAAATCCACCTGGCTCATCTAAGAAAGTCTGATGTTATAGCTGGGACTTGTACAATTGTCCTACAACAGGAATCGGTGCTGGAGCCGTGCAGCGTGAGGAGCCTGGGCTGTTCTGTCACAGGCCACAGAGCTCCATCCTGCATCCTTCCACCAGGCAGTGACACCCTCATTCCACTCGGATAACAGCCATGAACTAGAAGAAGGAACTACATGAAAGAAAGAGGTTTCACTGAGTCATTCCAGAATTAAATGGTGTCATCCTATGCAAAAAAAATCCCTGATTAGTTGCAGGGGAAACTGGCATCCATCCAAAAATCAACCTCCCTGGAGATACAAACTCTGCCATCTAACACGATGGAAGCTCCTTTAACGTGTTTTGCAACTATACAAAATATGTTTCCACCCTGAACTTTTTTACTTTTTCACTCTGCTGGTTTTTCTAAGAAAGGATGGAATGGGCCTAGACTTTCTCCAGCTAGCACAAAAGCTTTATGCCACAGAACAAACAAGAGAAGAAAGACACTGAAGTCCTGTCTGGCGACACCATTAATAAGTTCACAGTCACCATTTCCTTCTTCCTCCCCTGCACCAAGTGTTTCTTCCCAGACAGTGATCCAGACTGCTGATAGCTCTGGCAGGGAGCTTTTACCAGAAATTTTAGCAGGAAATGTTAATTTGCAAGCCTCGGTGTCCTCCCTTGGGGAAGACGGATGCTGTTTCTGCACAACCAGACCATGGGGACTCGGAGCTCCTCAGACCTGCCTCCAACACGCAGAAGAGAAACTCCTCTGTATCTCCAGCAAAGCTGAGTAAAAAACCAACTGTGCTCATTTATTTTCTTTTGCCTTTTCCCCCCAAGCAATGAAATACTAGAAGAATGTCCAAAGCAAACAGAAAAATTCTATTAATGAAATATCCAATTTAGAGTAGTTTTATGGCATAACTCTGAGCTCAGACTGACTTCTAGGACACAAAACTGAGATGGAAAGTTGTATGACTAGAATAAAACTTTTGCTTCATGTAAAAACTATTGCTTCATGTAAAAATTCTCCTGCATTTCTATAAACCAGTTTAATGGTAAAGATAGCCTGTGTGAAATAGTAAGTATTACACATATATTACAAATAAATTAGATAATGGGGATAAATAGTTTTGTAGTATAAAGTCTAACATCTCATGTAAGAGACAGAAAGGAAAAGCCACACTCACTTTAAGAAAGGTTCCAATAAAGCTACCGTAAAACTTCAGATCAATTGAAGAATTAAAAAATAAAATGAACCTATAAACTCATTGAAGAATGATGTAGATTGGACTCTTGGAAAGTTTTATTACTGAGATCACCTGATTTCTTTTTCTTCCTCTATGAACTTCGAACATAAGGCTTAATTACTTAGTATAAATGCAGGAAAGAAGAGTATTCTTGATTAGGAAAGCTTTTATCAATCATGGGAAGTTTCATTTGACTTGTTTTATGTATTTGCATGTTCCTTTGAGCCAGGACAAATGTTCTTACCACATTCATATTTGTGTGGTTAGCAGATTTTTCTGCATCTCTTTTGTCCTTATCCTCCAAAGACAAAACAAATGGTGTGCTGCAATTTTAGTACTAGGTTGCAACAGGAATATATTTTGACTAACTGTACAAGCCACTAAAATGTACAGTCTAGGAAGCTACCACCAAACATCAAAGATCTAGTTTTTTCTTCACTGCTTAATTTGAACTAATATGTCATACTCTGGATGACTTCAGAATATACTATGAGGTGCATAATTTAATCCAGTTTTATTTTGTAATCTAATTTTGCTATGAACATTCAAATGTATTCCAACAAAACAAACCTTCTGTAAAACAGCAGGAAAATATTAGAGATGGCATCAAACCATCACTCCATTAGCCATAAATTACTCACAGTACATTCCCCACAAAACAGAGTAACAAAATTTGCAGGCCATAATATGAGGTTGTACCCAGAAATACTTTCCAGATGAAGCAAGCAAGATTTGCAGTGGTTTTGTGACACAATCAACAATTTCCTGCTATTGGAAGAGAAATTATCTAGTCCATTTGCTGCATGGATTCTGTCTCCTCGTAGACCTCCTGTTCCAAGTTCAGTGAGCAATGAAAGATAAAAGGACACTTGCATAAATGGAAGGTCCATCATAGCTCTCTGTCCTTCCTTCTGTGTGCAGCTGGCCCTGAATGCTGAATACCTGCTCACCTGTCAATTATTTTGTCAGACAAACCTAACAAATACATTGCCTACCGAGTGCAGGTGATATTTCAGCCTCATGCCCCTTCTTTATTGTTAAATATTACAGCCCTGCCATTGCTACCCATGTACTGTTTGGGAAGTAAAGCATGGCTTGTCTGAACCATAAGCTAATACTACTTAAAAGTATCTAAGATTGATTTTTTTTTTTTTTTAATAAGAGAAACATGCCTACATTGGCAATAATATTTTCCTAATACTGTAAACATGGAACTATGGGTGTCTCGACTCATACCCCACTTACTACATTTCTACTTCAGACTGAGGTTTAAGACAAAATTTTGCAGTGTTTATGACAACTTTAAGTTTAACAGATTATTTTTCTTTGCAATTTGCCCTTGTGTTTTAAGCCCATTCTATTTTTTTTTAATCTGCATGGCATATAGAATTACCAGGACTACCATTTGACTGGCTTCTATTTTTTTCGAGAGTAAGAAGAATCTGCCAATCAAGAAAAAACACTTCTTCCCCCAAATTCAACTTTGAGATTTTAGTTATAGCCTTTACAAGTAGCACTATGCAAATCAATGTTTCCCACATAAGAAGCTTTTCCCAGAGTCTGCAGCAAGAAACACCTTCTGGTAAGTATATATCTATTTTCTTACAGTACATGATAGCGTATGTTCTTCTTCAAATGTTCCATTATTTCCAGTATTTCTGTCATATACGATTATTTTTACTTTCTTTTTAATCTAGTTACTACTGTTCCATCACTGCAGTGCCTACCAGTTGTTTTCTTGACACAACTCTCCCAGTCTCTTCTGGAACTCTCCCACTTTCATACGGTTGGAAAAACTGCATCCTTTGACTGCAAGCCACCAGCAATGGTGACAGCATTCGTTTGACTCCGTTCTGTCATCTAACCCAAGACCGAACGACTGGAGCCTCAAGCTGATTATATCAGCACTCCAGGAGTCAGAGGCAAACATCTGGAATTTATTTGTTAGAAATAAAATGAATGACATCTTTTCAGGAGTTTTAGCTTGCACCTGTACTTATAAATCTCCATGAAGGCAAGTTATGAATAAATGTAATCAGAAGCAGGAGGCAGAAGGCTCTGATTTTGAGCCCTTTGGCTCAACCCCTGTCAAGGGGCCCAGGAAGAAGGTCAGTACTGAGATGCCCTGGAGGCACAATTTGTTCAGAGCTCTCCTCTTCCACCCGAGGATAAGGAACACACTACATTAGGCCTCCTGGGGCCCACCACGCTTTCAGTACACACGTCCAGCCAGCTCTGCAGAGCAGGTTGGGTGGCAAAGCACGCTCTCTTGGTCCCTCTCCCTGATGATGGAGAACTTTACCCAGCCTTACAGTCCACACAGGCAAGAGTGAGTTTGTCCAGCTTTACCACGGGGAAAATGTAGCCCTGAAGGTTGTTGTTGTTGTCTGTAACACCTTGAGTGGTTTAGAATTCAGCAGAAGCTGCAAAGGGGAATTTAAAAGAGGTCAGGAGGGTATTAAGAGGACAGTACTGCAAACAGAGTAGTGATGGGGTGGGGGGAGCAGAGGTCAAAAGAATCAAACGCCACCACTGTTATCTGATGGGAGGGCACAAAGGCACCGGATGAACCGCTGAAAATATGTAGAGGAGGGAACAGGGAATACACACAGAGGAAGAAGGGCAGGGGAGAAACAAAGAGAGAGAAGCCCCTGCCAATTGTTTGGATGAAGTGTTACCTTTGCCTAGGCACTGAGCTCATTGTCTGCAGCCGTCTCCTTTCCTGCTTCTTTCCTGAGCCTCCCTCGGCACAGACAGGACTTGTTCCAAATCGGAAGGTGACTGATGTGGGTCCTGTGCTATGGGCAGGTCTACACCTGGGACTAGATCAACTTCTTTATTTTTACTTGTGCAGAGTGCAAGGTTTTTGCTGCAAGAATTTAACTGACTGAAGTGCAAGTTGACTATATCTTATCCAACTTGGCAGCCTGCCTCAGAGAATGCTTATATTTAGGGATTGGTATGATCTTAATGAGATAATCCCATTGCAAACACAACCAAAACATCTGAAGAAGCAAAGCAAATTCACACGGGTACCTATGGCTGGGCACTGCATCCAATTCATTTCTCTGTATACGGGCTATGGGCCCCATAAGGAATGCAGGACGCTGGGAGAACAGGAACTCTCTATTGGGGCAGAAACCGTTACATTCCATTTTCATCATAAAGGAAGATACTCTGAGGGGAACAATATTTTTGTTTCTGTACAGCTCCAAACGTGAAAAAGTCAGAAAAGACAAAAAGAACTCCGCATTTCAATGAGGTGATAGCACAGATGCTCCACACTCAGTACTTCACACACAGACTATTTCCAGTTACTGAAAACATCACTGAGGCAGTGCAGCAAAACTGAATTTAGTAGGGAAAGGCACTAGGCAAAATGTTCTGTTTGTGTCTTAATACAAAACCTCAAAAAAAAAAAAAGACAAACTCAACCCCCACAGTGGTAGGCTGGTTCCTGCATACCACCCCAGTACACCCTGTTGGTCTGTCTGTCATCAGATGTTCCCTGACTTTTCCATTGCTCTGCAGGACAACTCCAAATGTTCTGACTTGTGTGGGGTTTTTTTTTCTTTTTCTGGGTTTGTTTTGTTTGTTTGTTTGTTTTTTAAATAAAAGACCTTAGAAGATTCCTTACAAGAACTGCTTTCATGAAGTGGTCAACCGCTCTTTGCCAAATACACAGTCTCTTTGGAGAAAGGTTTGGAGACAGTAACACTAAACTGGGGGGGACCATTTGGAGCATGACAGGCCTACGGAAGAGACACAAGACTCAGGTACCGTAAAGCACACAGCATGCTCTATTTTCACAAAGGTTGTTTCTTTTTTCCAAGGATTTCCTCTTGCTACAGATGACAGGAGGCTAATATGATGATGCTGTTAGTCCTACCAACTAAAGCTGCCCCAAGCTTTGTCTGGAAGAACTGTTGAACTAAGGTCTGCTCTGCTCATCACTGGTCCTTGTCCAAGTGGAAGTTAATAACCCTGTGGCACTGGCCAAAAAACAAGCAAACCAAAACTGTAAGGGGATCAGACCCCTGGCAGAGTGCTCCTGTTGTCAGTAGCCAGACTCTGCTGCGCTGGCTATTGATAAATGCATTGTTGACACTTCTTCTGTCTACAGAATTACAGCACCAGCAGCTTCACAGTCAACAGCTTGCAGAATGTTTTGAAATACCTGGATGGAGGTGTTTTCACATATACATCATACAGCACCACATTATCAACTATTTCAGGCTGCTTCAGGAAGCTACTAACATAATTCTGCAAAAAAGCGCACTCGTGGAAAAGAAAAATTCAAAAGCCATTAAAAAATCCCTCTGCCTGAAACAAATGCTCGATATTTAAACCGTCAGCTTTATCCTCATGGTAAGTAGGCAGCTCTAGTTCACAACTGAACACCTACTTTATTTATTTAGCGACGCTGCATTTAACCTTACATCCTGTCTGCTGGGTGCATCCGGCTCCACAGATCTCCTTGTAGCAAAGCTTTATAGCATAAGGTGGGGGAGCTACTTTCCACAAGCCAAAAAACAGGAAATTTGATGACATTGTTCAGTGAGCAGACGTCAGCAGAGAGTGATACAAAAGAGTAAACAACTTCCTAGCAGCAGCAGACAAATGGGCCGGAACTACTGGAATCCTGTGATGTCTGGTGTGTTTTGCATGAAAATTACCGTCTCAATGAAATAAGGAGAGACCTTTGATGCAAATTGGAGCTGCTCCCTGGAAATCTAGGAACTACACCAATTTGGTCTGTTTAAGATCTGACTCCAAGTCTTCACCTGTGCCATTTCATTATAATTGTATTACCATTAGTCTTACACATACATATGATGTATATATACATACAATAAATAATATTCGTGTTAAAATAGTTTAATATGAAGGAGGCTCAGAGCTCTGACAGTGGAACCAAACAGTAGGTATGACATCTCCTTTTTGGACTTCAGTGTTTGCTTTGTGGAATCTGCTGTCATATTTTCTAGCTATGGACAAATGTCAAATATGATTCAAAAAATAACCCTCAGCTAGGCACATGATGAGTCAAAGCCCAGTTATGGCAGGCAAAAAGGAAACATAGGGGAAAATATTCTTGCTCTAATTGAATGCCATTCTGCCCATCTCTGTCCAGTTTAAAGATCTCTTAACTGCAAAAAAGTAATATTTGACCATTGACCACAAATATGGAGCTTCATTATTGCATCCCAATCAACTGTATCAAGAAAAATGGTACCCTTTGGAAAAACTCTCTTCCCTGCCCAACTACTTGTAAAGAGACCACTGAGGCATATCATTTTTCACGGCTTTTATGTTGCCTTTGAGCCATCCCTTTCAAAGGGACATAGAGAATTAAGTCCTATTCTAAACAAGTTAGTTTTTAAGAGAAGCTCTTGACAAACAGTCAGACTAGGACCTTGCTGGGGGTTTATGATTCGGGAGAATCTGGAAACCTTACACAAAATACACGGGGCTGTTCTCCACCAAGATGCAATTCAGTAGGTACAATACCTACTCTCCTCTCACCCAGGTATCCCTTCTTGCCAAAATCTAAGCAGAACAGACTCCTAAAATGAAAATTAGCAGCTAAATTTATAGCTGTCCACAAGACTGCTCTACTCTCAGTAACAGAGGGAAGGAACAACAGGAAAAAGCCAGATCCTTCTCAGTTCTCCTCGACAAATTCTCCTCTCCTTGGAGACAAAAAAATGTAGTATGTAATCCAGGGGAGGAAGACACACCAATAACCATGTCAACGCTGCAGTCAAATGACAAGGCAAACACGTGGGGCCAAGTCTAACTGCAATGTAACTCTAGCGGCTTGAACAGACTTTGTTCTTCCTAAACATTGGCAAGTAGCCATACTCTAACAAATGGCTCAGCAAAAATAAATAAATAAAAACACACACCCGAAGAGCAAAAAATACCTGTAAAAAACAGCAGGTTTATAAAAAAACCCAAACTGCCTCTCATTCCTCACTCTACCTACATCAGAATTTTCCTGGTTTCAATTAATTTGTCATTTCAGCAGATTATGAGTTTGTTTACGCTAGTTCTGAAGTCATTCTTCCCTGACTTCTCAGTTTGAATGTAAGTAAGGGTTTAGAAAAACTCCCACCTGAAGCTGATTGTTCTCAATCCTCCTCTATGTTTGGTTACATCACAAAATTAAAAATATATACACTACAAGCAAAAACTTCCAAGAATAAGCAAAACCATCTGGAGGAACTACAAAGTATTTATCAGAGAATGATATTGACCTGGGTGTGCCAACAATGTCAAGAAGTTAATCTTATCTGAAGACAGGTTTTCTGCAAAACTCCCATGGCTTCAGGATGAAAACATCATTTTACTACAACTCCCTTTCCAAAGTTTCTTTCCACTAAGGCTTATGGCTAACACAGGCTTAGGGAAAGAGACCTTGCTCTGACCTGCAGTAACAGTGACGATGGTGACGATTGTGACACGACCCAAGTAGAGATACATGGCTGTACGTCTGTCATCCGCACGGTGCCCTTATTTAGGGCCTTCCATTGTTAAGTTCTGATTTATATCAATAGAGGTGACAGGAGTGACCAAAGGCAGATAGCACGTGGTTTTAAATACAAATGAAACTATGGAATCCTATTGTCTGCAAGCCCAGAAGCGAGGACAGCATAGGAAGGGTGGGTTGGCTGTGTTGAGCAATCTGCTGATAGGGGTTACTATCTCTTCTTGATAGGGTCTGGCAAAAAGGATAGTAACTTCTACAGGATTTCCCTCCCCCTTTTCAATGGCCTGAGGCCCCGGACTAGCAGGTATGACACAAAATGCAAAATGTTTTCCAGTTATCTCTACATACCACTGAGATGGATTTTGCAAGCCTGGCCACCGTTTCCTGCTTTTTTCCCTGTGCAACTAAACAGAAAACTCTGTTTAACTTTCTGTGTCTGGAATATCTTGTCATTATCACCTACATTCAGTTAAATTTTTACATAGGATTTTGTTTCATGAAAGTGTATTTTGAAATTTTACTTCTGCAATACAATGCATAAGCACCTTCTAATCAGATTAAATGAGTAATAAAAACCTAGCCAACTTCCTAACTCCCTTTATGGGGGAGGTAACCTGGGGACCACTAGCTACAGTACTTCCTATATTTTACACCTATTTTCGGTCATTTTACATTAAATTAGAAAATGGACTAAACTGAAATGTTTTCTGATATAAAAAGAGTGCTTGTCAGGAAAAATGAGAGCTCCAAGGGTTCGATGCACCTACCATTTGCCCATCCACAAAGGGGAGTGTGTTTCTTAGGAGATCACTGCACAGTGGTGAGCTTTGTTTCTGTAGAGATTTTGACATATGGCTGAAGTTAGACCTTAAATTAGAATATTCCTCTTTGAATTGAGAAATGATCTTTCTGTGCAAATGAATAGTGTATTCAGTGTGAATAAAGCTTCTGCTATTGCACAGTTCATCTTATCTACTGATGTCATTTCCTCTTAGTTGCTTCTGTAATATTAATAATCACCATATAGCCAAAGAGGTCATATACTAGGAATGTATACTTTAAAATTCTTCAACATCGTAGAAGAGCTTGAACAAAAAAATCTATGTTTCTGGCTAGATGGACACACTGTGAGTGACTTGCAAGGAGATGACGTTACGTCATTTAAAGGTAGGGATAAAGAAAACTCTCTACTTAGGGCAAAAAGACTCCAGATTGCAACAGAAATGCAAGAGTTGAACATAAAAAGGAGAATCACTGATGAACAGTGAAACTAACCTTCCTTAATAAGCAAAAAATCATCATAAACAAAGTAATCGCACCAATATATCCAAAGGTTCACACAAAAATAATGAAGATTTAATTTATGGGTTATGAAGATGGGATTTACAGGATGCAATTCTTGAAAAGATGATTCTTGTTCTAAAATGACTTTTCCTGAACACAAAATTTTCATCAGTGAATTCAGTGAATTCCTAGCTGCACAGATACCTCAAGAATCCCCACTTACCTACCCAGCTGAAGAGCAGAAGAAATAAAAAATGCAGGTGCAGAAAGGAGACTGGTACCTTTTAAGGTAACTGCCTGATATGAACTGCTCAGAAAATCTCAGCCTAAGAAGCTGGGGTATCATTTTTGCAATGAGTGCTCTGCTTGGTGGGACTGTGGCTATCTCCAGGTGTTATGATGAAGTTTGGCCCTTTGTACATAAATGGGAACAAAAGCAGAAAATGAACCTCTATTACATATATGGAGGAAAATGAAGGCCCAGGTCCATCCTGCCTCATCTTAGATAACCAAGGTGCTGGCATTAAAAGGCTGGAAACCCTAGTCACCCCTCTAACTCATGGGCAAATTCAGGAACCCATGTTTCAGATACAAAGGGACTGAGGAGACGGAAGAGCTCATAGGCCTGCTGACAGCAGAGTAGGATTTGGGAGGATCTGCCACTTCTGAATGACCCAATAATCAGCCCTTGAACTTTAATAGGATACCCCCCCACCGATATACCAAGGGAAGTTAATAAGTGTATTTGAAAAATGAAGCTGATGCTTTAAAAAAGAGAATGAAGACATTCTTTACCATCTTTGATTTAGAAAAGCCCTTCAGGTCATCATATAAAATTTTGAATGAGGCATTTTTCTCCTTGAAAAAAACGAAAATTACTTTCTAGTAAAAAACAATTGTTACTACACAGAAAATTTAAAAACGGGATAAAATGCTATTTTAAAAATGTAAATTTAAGGAGACAAGTTCTAAGGCACATTGGAGTGAAGTGACATTAAGAGATGAAAAAATAGGTTTCAAGAAACAGTGTCAGAACACAGTAGATGGGAGCTTTCAAGATGGGCTGACAGAAAAACTGTAAGTAAGAACTAGTTAAAAACAGCAGTGATTCCTCAGAATATTACAGAAGCAGCAATATCTCACAAATGTGGTTTTGGTTTTTTTTTCTTTTCTTCAGAATGAATATAGGTCTATGTCATAGACACTACTCTTTTATGTATTGGTAATCATTCTTTTAACTATTTCAGAGCATGGAAATACTGTTCTGGGACAGATCCAAATACTCATTTGACAAGGCCTTTAAACCAAATAATTTTGGATAGAATTTTCGTCCTCCTGGTACTTTGGCATTATGTTCTCACCAGAATGTTTTCTTTTTTTCTTCACTTGTAAGTACTAATGTTAGCGGGTCTAGAATCTCTAAGGATCTCAAAATAGCTGATCTTTCTCTGAAGGCCAGAGTTCCAGTTCCTGGGGTGACATGACTGCATGAGAACCTGAGGTTTCCTGGAAAAAAAGGTGATTTCTGCCTCTTGCAGTTGCAGAAAAAAAGCTTCCAATCAGCAGAGAGAATGAAAATGTGCTGTGATTTAAAGGGGGAAAAAAAAGTATATTTCTTAAGCTTAGTGCATTCGGGTTTTTTGTCTGGAATAGTGATTTTTAATCCCCTGGAGCTGGCAGTACTGCATCAGTGCAACAGAAAGGGGTCACAACTGCTCCAGGACCTTGATCTGAGCAAGAAAGGAATTAAGTCCAAAGCAAAACAGGGTGAAAGGGCAAGGACCAATCTGATTTAGTCTTGCGGCCAAACTCAGACAGATGTTTTCAGCACCCAGCTCCCAAATACAGGACCGGAGACATGCAATAGGATGCAAACCAGCAAACAGAAGTAACCTGGACTACCATGTATCACAAAGGCTAAGGAGGAAAGAGCTGCTTCCAGCGCATACCCTACGCTGAAACAGGTAAACCAGAACAAAATGTAGCCAGAGACAAAAGATCATCCTGCACACGGCAAAGAAGTCAGTCAATAATTTACACTCCAAGAAAAGCTTACATTTTCACAGGGCAGAACATGAAATCACATGAAATCACAGAACTAGAAGGCATCTGCAGAGGTTTGCCTAAGCTTCTCTTAATCTCTATGACTATCTCAGCAGCCTACTGAATCGCTTCACTGTCCTCTCTGTTTGGAGATTTTTCCAACTTATCAAACGTCAATATACTCTATAATTAAGACTGAATACAATATTTCTTGCCCTATTCACCATGGAAATGAAAAATGTTTTATTCCCTTCCTCTCTGTAGCAGCCTTTTCCAGATTTGGAGGCTGGTTGGTTTGTAGAAGTAAAGGCCTTGTTATTTTCCTTTAAGTCAAAGCATTTACAATTAATTTAAAAATAAAAAGGTTTTAAACACTGTTATGGTAGATGTAAAAGCTGCAATTTGTAGTTGTGCTCAAAGTAGTTTGAGAACAACTTATGGGAGAGGTTACAGAGGGATGCAGACACACACAGATAAGCAGCTGGACACAAAGTGTCTGCCAATCCCTACCAATTGAACCCCAGTTTCTAGGAAAAGCCTAGAGAGAGTACAGGCACTGACTTCCATGGAAACTATTCTGCTGAAACCCAAGGCCCTGCATCTCTGCTAAGAAAGGATCATGCCCAGGGCAAAACACAAATGCATCTCCTTAAAATCAAGATAATTTTAGGTTAAGCTTGTGTTTAAGTGCTTGCTGCATTACAGCTTGGTGTTGTACACAAGGAAGTATATAATACACATTCATTTTCAATCAAACAACCTAGACATTACAGGAATTACATCTTGCTCTTAGGATTGTACTTGGACTGATTTTGTCAGTCCCCAAAGAGAGAATTTCACTGTTTATTACAACAGCTGGGATTAACTATGTACTCTAGTAAAGACACTAGAAATCCTAGCAGGAGGTAACTGTATAATCACATTTCTCATAGATATTTGAGAATGAAATACAAATCCCAGTTAGTGGTTACTGACATCTTCAAAGCACATAAACTCATAAAAGAAATTTTCAGAGATTTGTAAAAGGAAAGAGAAAAGCTTATTGGAAAACAACAAGCTGGCCACACTTATCTTAATTTGAATGAGGCTCTGGCAAACCAGAAAGTATAAAGGAAATAGTTGTGTAATGCCTAATGACTGCTTAGAATGGAGAAATGTTTCTTCTTTTATCTTGGCTTGTTATAAGGGGATGGGTCATAGTACAACACAGCTTTAATAGGAAATTATGTCTGTGATCAACTGAAGTTTTTGAAAGTCATATGCACATATTGTTCAGTACCAGGTTAGCTTTGAACCAGGTTGAAAATAGAATAATTTCTATTTGCTAGGAAGTTGTGGGTTTAACTTTACAGCACAAAAGCAATAGACTGACTTTCTTGCAACTAAGCCAAAGAGGACTGAGTAAGTATTCTCATGAGACAAGGAAATAAATGCAGCTACATCTATTTGATACTCATAAATTGATATCCCATCCCTTTGTTCTCTGACTCTCCATACAGTGCAAACTACCAGGAAATTGTCATTACCATACATGAAAGTGGGAAGCTTTGGAAGTGTATTTCAGCTTCTCAAGGTGCTAGAATCAGAGCACAGCGTGCAGGCAGTGAACAAGGTCTGTGTTTCACCAAGTGTAATCTTAGTGGCAAACACTCTGCTCTCTTTGCAGTCCCTTCAGCATCTCATTCCAAAGGAACCAGGTCATAACAGTTAGGAGGTTTCTGTGGAAGGTTTTCTGGCCTTTGGTCCAGGTCCTGCTGGGGAGATGGGAGATGGAGTGGATGTGTGCCCACAGATGGAACATAAATGAAAAGGTAAACCTAGTCCTGGCCTAAGCAGGCACAGCCCTTGCAGCCCTGTCCCTGAGCCCTCCCAGCAGGAAACTATATTCTATACCATATAAATAGGCTTTCCGTTTTTAGAAACAACATGTTCATTTTTCCATTGCGATATCATGCCTTATACTCCATATGCCAGGCATAAAATTCAAGCTAACATATATCAAGATTTCTACAATTCCATGCCAAGAAAAACACCTCCAGTACTTTTGGTCTTGAATCTTGCATTTCTTGTTCATTTAACTTCAACTTCTTATCTTCCAAGGCAAAAATGCCTTTTGTGCACCAAGAGTTGCTGTTACCATCACCTGAACAGACCTCATTGAGGGGCACTAGAATATTAGTGAATATAAGTATGAATATAAGTACCGGGAGCAGTAAAAAAGCTCCAGGTGAGGATCTGATGCTTTTTAACTGTTATTTAGGAAGTAGCACTTTTCACATGAGCAACTGATTGAAGTATGTTTTGTTGCCAACAGTTTCTACACGTATTATACAACTAAAAGCTCAGGAATCCCTAAAAGATGATATTAAAATCACAGTCCTTAGAAGCAAGAAAGGCAACAATGGCAAAGCACAGGCTTAGCACCAGTCTCATCTGTTAATATTGGACATATATCAAGTCAGTGGTCAATATTCCACTACTTTTACAATTAATATCCAAAGAATCCAAATTCATTTTACTATGGATGACTACATTTTGATACTTTTGATACTCCTGTTGTGCAGCACCTTACCTTGGACAAAATAAAAATGTTGTCAATCTGATTTAAGCTTAAACCAAAACTGGAAAGATTAAGTGCAACTGTAGTAAAAATCCTTTACACGTAACACTATATCCCCTGCAGCATTTCTAACAGATACGAATGAGCAGTCAGCAAATAACCTATTTGATGACCAGATCTTCAGAAAAGCTTAATCAGCTGTCATTGCAGTAGACTCCAGTGAGCTGCATGGATTTACACCAGCAAGAAGCCACGCTTTGAACCTCCAGTAACTGGTTGTGTTTTTTTTTAACCTCCACACACGACTTAGCAATTACATTTTCTGAAGTGGCCCCAGACCAGCAGGCTGCAGTTCTACTGGGTTAGAACTGTGCAAATCGATGGCAAAGCCCATATTGCAAAGCTCTTGCTAAGCACTTTGGGGACTTGTGAAATCTGGGAGTCCACTAGTCACATCTTAACCCCCCCATCCGATTGCAACGAGTCAAATGGTGATGCTGCCCTTCCTGCTGGGAGGACACAGAGGCTCAGGAGGAGAGTGGGGAGGAGCTGCTGAGAACTGGAATCTCTCAGGGAAGTGAAACAATGTGAGGAGTTAGGTCCAACCAACGTTTTACAGATGACAATTAATTCCTACAGAAACACAGTTGTGGGCCAGAACAGCTCAGATTCCAGGACACAATAACAGCAACCAAGTCTGTGTCTCCATTCTAACATTTTCTGGACATCTTTTTGGGCCCCAGGGCTTTGTTGCAGGTACCAAAGATCTAAGGCTGCCCTGGGGTTAATGCATCCCTTCCCAACTCAGCATATTCTCCACATAGATATTGTTGCTGTGACAGATGAAATCCATCCCTTTCTTTTGTTTTTTTGTCCTCAAACAACAAAGAAGTCTCACAAAGGGTCAAAATGTATCATCTCTGTTGCCAGCTAACAATTCCTTATCGCCATTACTCATTTATACTGTTTATGTTTTCCTATCACCATGGTAACAACACAGACAGCTAAAAAGAGCTTGCATGAAATAAATCAATGGAGCCTGCTGACCTGAAAGCTGCTCAATTAAACAACAGTTCACATAGAGGGGAGAAGGTGAGGGACACAACCTGCAACACATTAATATTGGACAGTTTTTTAACACTCACATGCTAGTAACTGGCAAACATAGTGTCTAAAGAAAACTGGCCAGTATAAAATCTAGTAGGGAAATATAATACAAGGAGAAAGACTAGAATAAGATCGTCATGATTTTTCATCATTGTTGTAACATATTAATTAGGTGCTGATATTACATGCAAACATCAGAAACCTGGTCTCTATCCCAATGAGCCTGCAGTCTACGAGACACAGCCCTCAATTCTTCAGTATCCTGGTGTCCTTTTCAACAGCCTCACCGCATGAAATGCAAAACTTGCGCAATCAAAACTTCACATGATAGACAATACATACTCAGAAAAAAATTCCATTAATGGTGATCTGCAAAACACTTTAGAGAGAGCGTGGAGGGGGGCTGTTATATCTGTTACATAAAGGACATCTAGGCAAGTTCTGTTCAGCTTGTTTTAGAGCTTTTAAACTTTTCTCCCCAGTTTTCCCTCTTGCCAACATAACAAGCTTTACTACATTTTTCAAAATATATATACTATTGGTTTTTGCACTTTAATTAAGTACATCGGAATGATGATATACTAAGAAAGATTCCCAGACAGAGAACTTTTAAGCCCCACAGATGTTTTAATCTAGACGTCTAAAAAGTTTTGTGCCATTTGAGATGCCCTGGTATCTGCCACATGGGCTCCCCTGCCAGTCCAGGCCGCGTGTTCCGTACACTGTGCAGCCGCCCAGGAGGATCACCCAAGATACTGCAGGGCATCACAGTGAGGATGCACCAGGCATTTGTGTTTATGCAATGGAGTAAGTCCCCACATGCCTCCACGCTATCATCTAACCACGTGGTTTAAGGATCACAGTCTTAGATGAGGACACCTAAATTAAGCCTTGCTTGGGTGGGTTTGGCTCCTTCTAACGATCTTTACTACTGTTATTGCAATAGAAAAGCCTCAAGTGCCTTTTCAGCTTTGCTTTCCCATGTTTATTTGTATCACCCGCATATCCAAGAACCCTTTTCATAGACTGGGATGCTGTTGTGCTGTATCAGCAAAACACAACATCTTACAGATAAATATATGATATGGAGTGAACGATGGAGACGGATGGGCTGTAAGACAATGAAACAGCACTGCCATAGTGGAACCATAGCCATGGTTAACAGGGTCCAGCACTGCTCCTTCAGACACTGCACCTGTCAGCAACGGAACAGTAAACAAGCCCAAAGAATATCCAGGTACAGAAGGACCTGGATTTCTAATGTGAAATGTGTCCTTCATTCTGCCCTTTTCCTACTACGCACTGTCTAAGCCTGGGTACAAACAAATATGCAAAACGGAGGCTGGAAGGATACATGACTGCTCTCTGTGAAATGCTGTATCAGAAAAAGAGCAAGCAGAAAAAAGAACTACTGAAGCTAAAGGAAAATTTTGGCACAAGAAGAAGTAAGTATCAACTCACCATAAGTATGTTTAGACTTGAAACAAGCATCACTCATCACCTCATCACTCTCTACAACTACTTGAAAAGACACTGTAGAGAGGTTGGTGCTGGTCTCTTCTCACAGGTAATTAGTGACAGAACGAGAGGGAATGGCTTCAAGCTACACAGGGTAGGTTTAGACTAAACATTAGGAAAGAGTTTTTCACAGAAAGAGTAGTCAGGCATTGGAACAGGCTGCCCAGGGAGGTGGTTGAGTCACTATCCCTGGACTTGTTTAAGAGTCGTTTAGATGTGGTGTTGGGGAATACGGTGTAGGGGAGAACTTTGTAGAGTAGGGCAGGTGGTTGGACTTGATGATTCCAAGGGTCTTTTCCAACCTAAATAATTCTATAATCTATGGAGGATTAGAAACCCTCAGAAGAGGAAGGATCTGGAACAACCTTCTAATATGAACAGGGAAAGGCTGAAAAGTAATTAGCTTTGAGACAGTACAGGATGTATTTATGAAAGCCATTTAATGCTGTGGCTGCCCATAATAGCAGAGGGCTGACCTTCATGACCCAGGTCGTCCCTCCTACTCTAGTAATGTGTATGTCCCCAGAACACAAAAAAGGCCACAACCCAATACCTATATGCTTGTTTTGTGCTTAATCCATTGCTACAGTAGCCAGTGGAAGAGTGAACTAGTGGTATGGAAAAAAACTATTAGTCCAAGAAAATGCATTAAGCAAATATGAAGTCAGGATATCAAAAACCCTAATGTGTTATATTTGAAATTCAACTTTTTAAATCTTCCATCCCCGACTCCAAAGCATAAAAACACAAAAGTGATTGGGGAATCAAATCCTCTGTTTTTATGTTTGGTATTAAACAGGTCATAAAAATTATTGGCTTTGGCTCTTTACACCTTTAATACATTAAAAATAATTACAACCATGCCCCAACTAAAAAGTAATCTCAGAAATCAGCATGTGAATTTAGGGTTTTGAAAAAAAGCAACCGCTTAGTAGTACACAGAGCTCATCCCAGGCAAGAGGAGGGGGCAGCCTGCACAGCCATAGGATTGCCAGTGCATCCTACACCACGGGCTTGTACAGTCCTCTGGTCAGGGTCAAAATCCTTCAATGCTACCATTACTTCCACAGTTAGCTAATCCTAGAAACTACAAGAGAGTTGCTTAAATTCTAAAGAAGAAGGGAAGAATGAAGGTGTGACTGGTTTTCAACCACTTGGGAAGAAATGTGGCAGCAGAGACACCACACATATAGTGTAAAGAAAAGCTGAATTCCTTTCAAGAAGTGCATTTAAGCATGCTGTAAATGCTCCAGTCACTCCTGTTCCATATAGAGCTTCCGAATGTACTGAAGGGGGAATGGGATTAAGCATTGAGACAAAACTTCAGAAATTACCTGCAGTTCTGAGTGCCCCTTATTTTGAGAGCCTCAGGTGAGGCTGATATTCAAAGGGGCTTCAAATTCACTGTTTATTGTCTTACCTGGCTAGGCAGTCTGATTCTCAGACACGGCACTACACTTGCAGTGAGAGTCTCTTAGGTCTGCTCTGGCAAAGTGAGGCAGAACTCAGAGACCACAAGTTCCCTTCCTCACGCTGATATAGAAGAGGCTGTCTTGGTTTCCATCTGACTAAAGACAAAAACATAATGAAAGATTCCACAGAAACCAAAGAATTTGGCATCAACCTTCAGCACAAAAAGCTTCGTTTTTTTCTGTTTACAAGTTCTGTAAAGGCCGGTTGAAAGTCAGCTTCTTAATTCATATAAAGACACCCAATTCTATGATTCTATGAAATGACATTTCAATGCTAAAACAGACACACAGTCTTTGGTGCAGTCAACATGCTCAGTGAGAATGGGATAGTTCAGCACCTATATAAACCTTAAAGCATTTCTAGGTTTTAAAAAAAAAATCATAAGTCACCTCTTCAAAATCACCTCATCCATCCTGGAGTTAGTCCCACATGAAAGTCTTGCTTTATTGCCTCTTGGTATTTCATTCCAAGTGCTTAACTGCAGGTTTAGAAGCTCTTCCATCAGCACCCAGTTTTGAAAATTGTAGTAATTACTTTCAACAGAGATCATATACAGTAATCTGCTTGTTACCTCTTTGTTAAAGTGTCACACTGCGAACATAGCAGCTGCAGGAGGTATTGCAGCTCTCCTTCCTATTTCAGGCATTTGCAATTCTATCACCTTTTGAAAGAGAAGTTGGGCTGGGTTTTGGCAGTGTAGCAGGAGAGAAAGTGTGAAAACATTTGCAAGCTTTTCTTGGTTCAAGTCTAGTCAGGGATGTGGCTACTTAAGGTCTTTGAAGGATGTAGTTACAAAACCTCTCTGTTCACTTTTGGTGTTCTTAAGTTCTTTTCCAATGGTTGTTTGGATGGTTCAGTATCTGGACCCATAAGCAAATAAGATACAATCTATTTGGCAAGAATACCCATCGATGCTATTCCTTTGCTGTAAGTACATTGATATGATCATATTAACCTTATCAAAGAGTGTTACCAGATCAAAGGCGTACATTTGCTCATAGCATAAAACTACCTATGTCTCATTTTACTATGGAACAAAGAGGTCAATATTACTAAGCGGTATAAACATTCTTCTTCATTTGTCATACAAGGTTAAAGGGGGATCCCCATGGCATTGCATCACTTAGACCATGGCCAATTAAAAGAGGAACCTTTCTGTTCCTCACCTTTTGTTCCTGGCTGTAGGCACTTTGAGGCTGAAGCCTCTGGGAGCCCAGAAGCAGCATCCATCTCTGTGGGACATGGCATCTGCCAGTGTGTCTCTGTGGGCCACTTTCAGTTCAGCAGCCCTGGACCCCACTCCAATAGAGCCTCAGCACCTACTTCTCCTCCCTCCTTCTGGACATATTAAAATCCCAGTGACAGGTCCACTCAGGCTTCAGCTACATAGATGGGAATTCCTTGCCTTAGCTCTTTAATCCACCTCAACATCCCCCGGTTACTTGCATTGACTCATTCTTTTGTTCTTCTCTGAAAAATGATTGCCTGCAAACTCCTGTAACCGGGTCACAACTTCCCATCTGGCAGAAAAGCAAAGCTGCTTTCCGGCACAGGTATCACTCGTGCTGCTCTCTCTGTCTGCCTGAGATTTGAGTGACACAGCTCTCCAGTGACTTCAGCCAAATTAAGTCTGCCCCATTGGCTTCAGTCTCTCCTGTCCTATTTTACAAGAGACTCTCCCCAGCCTAAAGCAGTGTGTCATCCAAATGGCAAGTCCCTTCAGGAGAAAAAACAGGTTTTCCAGTTTAATGCTGAAAACTAATTTAGAGAAGAATATAAAAATCCTTTCTCTTGCAGCATAAGGAACAAACCACACTCTATAGGGTGCAAGGAAAGCTTCACAGGCTTCACGACTCTTCTTTTTTGACTATGAACACACATCCAATTAATGGTCTCTGGCAAAATATATCTTGAACACCAGGATGCAGTTTTAGAAAGATTATTATGTTATTGTCTGGCAAAGCTTTTTACTGACTGCTAGATTATTTTTAATGAGTAGGATGTTAGGGGGAGTTTGCCACTGAATTTTACTTTGAAAGACATTTTTCTTAACACAGTGGTAGGTTTGATTGGCACCTGGTGCTTGGTACAAAGACGTGCACAGCAACATACACCTTCCCCACTAGCAACTGCAGTTATCCCAGTGCATATCCTTTTAAGCTCCCAGAAAAAAAGGGCAGAACAGGACAGGAAGGACACAGTCATAAGACATAGGGCCCAGCTCTGAGACCAGGCAGTAAGATCCAGAGCCTAGTAAGGTCTGCCAAGCAATAGGTAATGGATCACAAATTGGTGCAGGGGGAGAGAGGGGAAAAAAACAAAAGAAAAGAAAAAAGCTTTGGACCTGTTCCTTTCTAACCCAGTCGTAACGGAAGCAAAGTCCACTTTACCAGTCCAGGGGAGCAATGGGAGAAGTCCAACACTACTGCAAGGCAAGTCAGGAGCTCAAACATCCATGGACCTTGGAACTACTTGCAAAATCCATTAGTGCTGTGAACCTTGTGTCCTGCACCGAGAAGCAGAGTCTTTGAACTCATTCACACCTTGTCTAGCCTTACCGCACCCGGTGCCAGGACTGACTTGCCATCCTAGGCCTGTGTCCATGCTGGCAGCGTGAAACAGCCCATCTGCTAGTACAGATGTCTCCCTTCTCCTCCCTCAGCTCGGAATTGTTTGCACTGGGAAACAACGCATACACAAACCCAAACTTTCCCTTGAAGGAGATGACTTTTTCTAAGGAGCCCCCAGAGTATGAAACGGAAGGAACTGATGCTGCGAAGGATCAGTCCTTTCAGAAAGCAGGCAGGGTCAGACAAACGGGGAGGGCTCCTGCCCCTGCTCCCTCAGACCTTGCCCTCTGCAGGACAGGTGAGGGTTAGGCTCCACTGCAGAAGAACAGGGAGAAGTTGGGCACAGTCACCTGGGGTGGAACAGTACATGGGGAGATGATGAGGAGCTCAGTCAGCAGAGGAGGAAGCAAGCACGCCTCCTGCTCACTGTTTGCTGTACTTTTGATTCCCCCTTTCCTCACTGTCTGTCTTTTCTCTCCTCGCTACCTCGTATTTTAGTGTTTTTCCCCTTTTCATTTTTCCCTCCCTCATTCTCACAGTCTTATCCCCCTCTGCACTTCCAGCCCTATGTATTCATTCCCCTCCTCAAATATCCACTCGTTCTCTTTGTTTCCATTAGAGGCCCCAGCCAGACCAGAACACCCTCAGCAGCAGAGGACCATCTGCCTGTCCCACAGCCACCCACAGCTTGGTGCCACCCATGTCCCTGTGGCGAGGGAGACAGCGCAGCACCCGCCTGTCCCCACCACACAGTGCAGCAGCTGTGCCACGGGGAAGCAGCTGCTCTCCTGTAAACCTGTTGCATTTCACCATTTCAACATTTTGTGTGCCTTTGTTTTTCATCTCTATCGTTACAGCCAGGGATCACCCTTGGTCACCCTCCCTCTCCTTCCCAGGGATGGTTTGGCACTCCAGCAGAGCCCAGGCAGGAGGCTCCACCATGTTCAAATGGGGATTTCCCTTCCTTTCTTCACGGAGCCTGCACCCTCTTCTCAACTTGTGGCTGGTGACAGGACAGAGCCCTGTCATCCCCTCCAGCACATAACCCCTGGCCCTCACAGTGCATGAAGCTCCCATCCTGGGCAGCAGCCCCCATGCTGGTTGAGCCACATGCACAGCCCAATGTAAAACCTACGGTTTCCACATCAGCAGCCACAGAGGACTGTGATTCCTGTAATTTATAAAAGACCATGATATTTGTGCCTTCTTTTAGCTCAAAACTGAAATCTTCCTCCATGATGCTTCACACCTCATTATCAAGACCAAGGTTTGTTCTGCGGAAAAGACTATTTTTTACTTATCCTTAGACAACACCAAAAATCCTGAAAGATTCGACTCTGAAGAAGCCTCTGGGAAACATGACCTCTGGATATGGCAGAACATAGACTTTTCCAGTTTCCTCCATATGTACAAGGCATCTGCCCCGCTGGACATCAAAGAAAGCCACCAGGATGATAGGAATCTTTACTTTGGCAGAAAATGGCAAGTAGCATATAAACAACAGGCAGACTAAGATGGGAGTTGGCCTGCTGGGGTTATGTGTGCTATCCGTGACTCCATGCGTGGCTGGGTGCTGTCTTGATTTTGATTTAGTTACCTTTGCCTTATTTTTACGGATTTATTTAGAAAACTGCATAAAGCAATAACTAATTAAATATCTAAGAGACCTGAAGAAAACTGCACCCACAATGCCTCGTTTACACCACATATTCAGTCTCCTGCTGTCTGCTAGATATGATTTGTTGCTAAACCATACAGATTCTGAAAACTTCTACTTAATTTGTCCAGCAGCGCCTGTTTTGCTGACCTCTGGGGCTCCCTGCAAAGCCTGTTTTCCCAGACTCTCAGAGGGCTGGACTGGGCTGGCTCGAATGAGGAGTGTCACATTTACTGCGGGCTGGGAAAAGATGAGGGCTCTGCTTAGTGCTGACATGTGTCAACTTTAAACCTGTAATAACTGCATTTTTAGAAACAGAATTGTCTGCATGCTTTTGTCTGGAGCTGACTGCGTTGTGTCGCCTGGACGGAGGAGGCACAAGAGGATTGTGAGGTCACATAAAACTGGATTATGACAGTGAATCAACAGGGCATTAAGAATAGGCTAATCAGAAAGGAAGAATCTGCATGTACACACACATTTTGCTAATCGGTGATTATGGGAAAGAAAGGCTTGAGAAAATACATGGCAGCTAAACAGGATTTTACTAAAGAGTCAGAAACACCCTTCCCCTCAAGGACAAGCAAGCATAAAAGTGTCAGATACGTTGATAAGAACAGCCCTGTCCCACTGTGCTGGAGATGTCCTTCACATCAACAGTGTGGCTGGGCTCATCTGAAGTTCAGGAGAGATGACGGACCTTGGTCACCTCAGAGCCCAAGAACAGCCACCATCATGGCAAAGAGCCCTCAGAAATCTGCATAATTTCAGATGCAATTTCTCCCATCGGGCAGATGTGACTTCATGTTCATAAGGAATAACTCCTCAGGAGAAGTAGGGATCCATCACAAGCTCCAGAGAGCCACTGGCACCGTGAATTCCTGAGTGGACCACGCCAACACATTAAAGACAAAGAGGAAAAGGATTCTATCTCTGCAGAAATCCCAGCCAGGGAACTCCACCCAGATTTCCCTGAAAGTCTGCTGACATCCATGATGTTTATACACTGGCTTTAGCTTTTTCCACAAGGCTACCAAGTTCTCCCCTCAAGTGGACATTGTCTTTGAAGTGGTGTACGACAAACTGTGTGAAATTGTCCTTTTTTTCATTTTGTAGTGAGGGAGGATAACAGATCCTTAAAGCACAGAATTAGACTTTAAAAAAAAAATTTGTGCCATGCTACAAAAGGAGACTTCTTAGCAAGCAGAGCAGCTCTAATAGCATGTTCCTGCACATAACAAAACCTGAAGCACAGATGAACAACAGAGCTAACACACAAGGTAATTAAGCAACAGTAGAATTTAGCATTGGTGAAAGCACTAAAAACTTTTAAATTGACATGTAACACTAAGGAGCTGAAGTTACCTCCCTAAGCTAGAGTCGAAGCGTAGGGTGACAGGGTTTGTATTGCAATAACAAGAATTGTCCCAAGAGATGATGCAGACTCCTGGCTTTGTACCATTCGCAACCCACTTGTGCAGTGTTCTTAACAGTTTACAGTGTCAGCAGAGACCCAGGAGCATACTCACTCCAGGGGCCATCTGTTATCCTCTGCACAACAACCTCTATTAACTCATTCTCACTGGGAAATAATTTACTTAATAATACATTGAGTTGGCTGTTCTTCCTGCAGAAGAACACTCTTCCATAAACATAAGAAGGTGTTTCCAAACCTCAACGTTTACACTTGCTTCACTGCCTATTCCAGATTCTTCATTTTTAAAATCTCTTCTCCTGATATAGGCTTCCATGAAGAAACAGTTTATTTAAAAGTTGCTTGTGGTCTTGAATAGCCCTAATTAATAAAAAGGTCAAATTAGTGTTTCCCAAACTACTTTTTAAAGTGGAGGAGGAAAATAAAACATTCCCGTGCTATTCCAGTGACTGGGGAGAACTGCTCTCATTTTAATGGCAGAGATTTACTCCCCACCCTCCTCCCCGTAAGGTTATTTACTCATTATATGTTCTTTTACAGATTGGGGCCCTTGATCCTGCAAGCACTTGTGCACCGAGTGGCACGCTTTATCTCAGTGGGACTCATTCAGAGATACAAGTCTGCAGAAATCAGGGCCATAGCTGTATTTCTGAACGCCGCTGGAGTACAGAGACTGCAAAAACAAAAAGACACAGTGTCAACAAAACCTCAAGGTAAAGCAGCTCCCTGGCTGTTGACTGAACTGTGTATCTCTAAAGGACTAGAAATGATGCAATCATGACATTTCCATTATTTTACGGCAGCATTTATAACTGGAAGGACATGGTGGCAAAAGCAGATTTAACGTAAGCCGTGTTCCTCAGCACCCCTTTTAAAAAACAAAACACAGCCAAATAAACAACTTGAGACAAAATAATAATCTGAGCTGAGTTTGCAGTATTTGACTTGCTTTCAAAACCATTTTGTGTTTTTAGAAAATACTGTGGGTTCTGTACTCTCTGTGGTATTTCCAGCGGACACAGCTCTTCCTGTGGTATTAGACCTGGCACTGCCACAAGAACTTTGCCCCTGATTGTCTCAATGAAAACACCACAAAAAGGAACACTTTCCACAACTGGCTGAAAACATCTAAAATACACGTATGTGCAGGGATACATTTATATATATATATAATCAGGAAGGGGGGGAAAAGAGAAAAATATAGAAAACAGATGAAAATGCAACAAATTATTTTACCAAAAGAAGGGAAAATAAGACAAGGATTTGGGGAAGGATTTTTGTTTGTTTGTTTGTTTTTTGAGAGATTCCAGTCAGGCTCAAAAGCTTTGCTCATTTTTAGCTGGTGGATTTGAGCCAGAGCCTTTCCTTGGCTCTGACTCAACTCTACTCTATAGCTTTGATTCACTGAAATCTCAGCCTCAGCTGGGGGAAGGGAGACATGTCGGTGCCGCTCCTGCAAGGGGCAGGCAGGAATGGGAGGCACCAGCTCACCCACCTCCATCCCTCTCCCTCCGGTGGTAGCATGGGGTCCCCTGTTCCTGGAACCCACTCAACTATCCCTCTTTCCAGACAGAGTCACCAGATCATCTAGCCTCACCAGATCTTTTTTGATGTGTGAAAGCGGAGTCTAAGGGAACGAACCACATTATATATAGACCATTACATGGGCTTCAAACGGGTTCCGATAATGTCACACTTCTCTGGGTGGTGGTCAGGATGCCTACAGCCACGAGACAGATACCTTCCACACGCTGGCAGGGAGTAGCCATTTCCAGACTGGAGGCTGGCTTCTTCTGTCAAGTACAAAACAGTGCTTGGCAGCCCCAGGTCCCCAGCACAGCCCTGGCAAAACACCCCCACTGTCCCCATGAGAGGCCAGCTCCATGGATGAGAGGGTCTTTTCTTTGCCACCTGTGTTCACCTATTCAAGCATGGCTGCTCCAAGCACAAAGCCAGCAGGGAGGTGGTGGGTTACCTGCCTTCTAGGAACTCTTCTGAGTCCGCTGGCTTCTTACCCATTATTCTAACAAGCCAGGAGATGACAGTGACTTCTCAGCACAGTCAGACCTAAACTGATGATCTAAAGTCTGTAGCTTTCATTCAACCATTTAGTTATCCAGGTCACACAACTCCCTCTGTGAGCTCAAAAAAATACATTATAGAGAAAGAAATTTGTAAAGGGAAGCAGGTCAGGCTTAGACAGACACGTGGCAGGGAGGTGAGGAGAGACACACAGCTAATTGTAGAGTGCTGCCATTGCCATATTAGTCATGCAACATAAATGCTGTCAAGTAACAAGCTTTATGGGAACAGACTGATTTTGAGTGTAAATTAAGTATTGTGAAAGTCGATAGAAATGTGCTGAGATCTGTCAGCTGTCATACATAGGCTGTATTTAAGAAGACCAGGCTAATTCTGCAAGCATGGGTCTGAGCACTGCTTGGGATGCCATGGAGGAAAGAGAGGAGGAGGCAAAGAGATGGAGCTCAGTGGTGAAAGCACACACGTACAGTCTCAGACAGACTTGCAGAAGCCCTAAAGAGCTTTTCCTCTAGGTCAGAGTAACCAAAATGTAACACTGCTTGGCCAACTATTTTCCTCATTTTGATGCAAACAGAATCTACAGTCCTTAACCACGAGGAGATTTTTCTCTGCAATGATACTCTTCATTAAGGAAACCTCTTTTCTTCCCTTACGCCCCAGTGCTGCATAAAAAAGGCAAAGGTAGAAGCTGTGGCCATTAGGCATGCCTCCTTTCCTTCAATGGAAATGATTTAGAGATTTTTTTTCAGATTAATTTCTGACTGCATAAATGGTTGAGCTAGCTCCATTTTGCTGTGCTATGCAGTAATTAGTATAATGACTCCAAAATGCTAATTTAAAACTTCTCAGTCAAAAAGTCTTGCAGAAAATGGGAGTCAGATATTCTGCCTTTTGGTACTTACCCTCATCCAAAATTTATCTATTCTTAACACAAAGCAATGTGGTAACAGCAAAGAAATACAGACCCTTTCACCCCAAGCAAGGGATTTCATCAGAATAAGTATTATCCCCGAACCTACAGCAAACTTGGGTTTATGTTGCTATAGGGTTCCTGGTGTAGGACATTTTTCAGACCCCCCAGCCAGATTCCTTTCTCTAGTTTTAAGCCAGCAGTACACAGCCATCCCACTCCAGCAGATGAAAAAGTTCCAGAAGTGTCTGTGCAAAACACCAGCCAGTAAAAATAGACTCTAACAAGCAAAAAATGCAACACTGAGATTAGAGAGTTGCAAAATGGTGAGAGACCATCACTCCAGAGGGGTAGCTAAGCAACAACTGCTTTGTTTTGTTTTGAAATCTATACGAGGAATAAAAATACCGCCAAGCATAGAGTCAGCCCAGAAAAAATATTCTCTCCTCTGAAGAAGAGACGGGGTGATGTCAACTAGTCTAGTTGCATGCAATGCATGAAAAAGTGTCACCTTTGTTTTAAAATGGTCATCTCAAAGCTTCTTTTGACAATCTTGCAACTGACTGCTCAACGTCCCAGATACAGACAGATTTATTGAAGTTTTTCTTGGTTTTATCTGAAAATGACGTATTTAAGGTAGGCGTGCTATTCTTGAATAAGCTGATGGTAATTCTGAAAGCCTGAAGTTCATTTGGTAACAGAAATAAAGCCTCCCTTGGAAGTGATATGAGCTTATGTGCACTGAGGGGCCGTAACCACAGCAGAGGGTTAATTAACCTGTTGAGCACTACATTAAAACCCTATTAAACCAGGAAGTTCCAAATACCTGTCAAAGGGAACATTGTCCTTTCCACAGCCAAATGTACTCTTCAATTCATGAAAAGCCAAAATAAATCAGTCCCCAGGTAAATTCTGCTGGATGAACTCTAAAACTCAGGCTGAGATACAATAAGCCACTTAAATCAAAGAAACAAGAAGTGCTGTGTAACTGTTTAAGACTTTTACCATTTCAAAGGAAAGACTCTTCCCCAAGTCCAAGACAAGGCACAGGGCACCATCAGAGCTACAGTCCTTGCTCCTTGAGCCTTGACCTCTTTCAATGCTGATTAGAATGGCAAGAGACATGGGAAAAGTCTGCAGCTCTAACCAAAAGCATAATAAATCCTCACCAGTCCAAGCAGGATTCATTTCTACTATTAAAACCAAATAGCAGCAAGTCAAAAGGAAGATGAATCCCAAGGGATGAACTCTCTTTATTATAAGGAAGAAGAAACGACCAAGTGGCCTGCAAAGGCTGCTGCTGCTGTCCTAACCCTGTGGACTCCTCTGCTCTGTGCCCCCCAGGACCTATGGCAGTGACCAAGCTGCTGCCTGAAGGGCCACAGCAGCAGCCAGGAGCCACAGCACTTCTGCTGCCACACAGCAGCGAGTTCTCTTACAGAGGACCAAAACACTCAGCAAAAGATAACATACAGAAGAAAGTGGGTTTAACCTACTAAATTGAAATTCCCAGATTTTTAGTGATGTGGAGTTAGATGTCCACCACAGTTAATTTTGAGGTAGTTTCATCACCAAATAATTACTCGGCTTAAATTTTCTTACTGAACCAGTACAGGGACAATCTTTATAGGTGTTTAAGCACATAAAGACAGAGAAGTGACTCATAATTTCCAAGCAAAAAGCATCCAAGCAAATTGCTCCTGCGTAAGATAAGGATCACTGGAAATCCCAGTTGGTGCCCACATACATTTTGGAAACCTGACATAAACCTGTCCTTTAATCCCTCAAAGAGGAATGCTTGCTTTCAGGCATTAACTGCAATCCTTTTACCACTGGACTGTTTTGAATACCTTGATGTGATACAAGGATATCTTCAAACTGAGTGAACTTACTTCTGACACTTTCTTGACCTTTTACATGGATATAACTGTGTCAGCATCACTGGAAGAGAAAAACCTGTCCCAACATTTATAAATAGTACTCTCCCTTTGTCATGCGAGCAGAAAAATATTATGACATACTCTGTTAACATTTATAAACATATTTCACACAAATCACAGAATAAGGTTCCAACAGACTGATAAAGAAAACTTCCTTCTACAGCAATGCAGTGTGCTAAGTCATCCCTACTGAAGAAACAGCGTAAGGTCGGAGGTGGGACTCCTCCACAGGCAGACACAGAGGACAAGGAGAGTTGCCCAATTCCTGGTAACTCCTGTGGTGTCCCTGGTGTCACTCCAGGAGAGGTGGAGGTAGAGAATTCTCCAGTGAGCCAGCTGTAGGGGTCAGGAGGGAAATGTCTCCGAGGAAGAAAATTCTGAGCACCCAGCTTGAGAACAGAGCTCCTGAGGGGGTTACACACCTCCTTCTACACTCAAGCCCCTGGCAGTGATGTGTAGCGTGTGGTTTAGTTAAAGTAGGAGAGAAACTTCACCCATTTCCAAGGCCCAGGTCTGTTTTTTACTGAGGTCAGACAGTGAACCTTCTGAGTGCAAAGGGATTTGGACTGGATCCTAAGTAATTTACATCACACATATTTCTAAGTACTTCAGCCTGTCTTTAAGGAAGCAGAATCTATGTTTCAGCACCTTAAGAGGTCTTGCCATAATTGCTACTTTGCAGTGAAGACAAACTCTCTGCCCCCGTGGCACAGCAAAATTTCAAGTCACTGCTAGTGCTAATGTTGGCTAGACTGAAAGTAGTGGAAGAAGACACAGTTAAATTGAAATTATAATTTCATTGTGATGAGTCCAAACAAGCAGCCATTGGGGTTATGCCCTTCTCATTCCAACAGATGGAGACAGAGACCTTTGGGTTTAAGCATCACGCTTCAATCTCAAAATCTACCAATGTAGTTATTACCCTAGTTTATCCATGAACATTCCCAAAAACTTTAGACTCTCATGTAACTTTGTACTAGAGGAACGCCACCAACAAGGGAAACAGATCATTTTACAGGATTATATATAAAAAATAAAATGGAGGAGTAAACTTTAAAAAAGAAAAAAAAAAACAATCTTTTTTTTCCATCTCCTATACTAGATTACATCCAGTCATAGTCCAAAAAGCAGTGCTAGAATGAGAGGGAATAGGTTTGCTTAATTTGTATTTGACCAGCCTCAGTAACAAAACTCTCTTGAGTTCTGGGAAACAGTCTAATAGTTGGAGTAAAAAACACAGGTCAAACATTTTCACTGTTTATGGTACTCTAAAGATGTAGGTGCTCTTAGTGCTTCATAACTGCTGACTAAGCAACTGAAACCAGTGAGGATTCTGAGCTGCTCTCTACTTCAGAAGAACACGTCACATCCCCAGAATATGCTGGGTTCCTAAAAATAACCTTGGGAAGTTGTGTCTTTGCATTTCAGCAAACCAGGGAAATGTTACAGTAGGTCCTGTTGACATTGACTTCTTATGGACTCCAAGGAGACTGTCTTTCCAAGCAACGCAGAATTCAGAAGAAACTGTTCTCCTGGGCCATGTAAGGTTATTGAACTCAAGATACCTTTCATAGTATGGTTATCTGATATATTTGTTTAATATAGCCCCCTCTTCTTCTGGAAATACATAGCAAATATACTATCATTTGAGCCGCGACATCTCCCATCCTACCTCCACTCTGAAGTCATCTGTCTAAGCATTTTCTGAGGAGTTGCAATTCACTGTTACCACAACATGCACTTCTCCCCACTTCCCCCCAATATGTTCTTTATGCTTCCACCTCATGGCATTCACTACAGCAGCTGGCACTCTTTCCTCCCTCCAAGCGCAAGCATTTCACCTTCAGGAAATGTCCCAGCTCCTCTGGCCAACAGGATAAGAAACCGGAGTTGGTTTCTGTACTTGGTTTTACTGAAACAACTGACAGCACTGTCAAGTCAAGTTTCCAGCCTAACCGCTTGAATCTCAAATCCAGTACTTTACATAATACATACCCTTGACCTACCAACAACCTGTACCACAAAGAAGCAAACAATAGAGACAATTTGCCTTTGGTACATGTATTATTTCACCCTCTGAACATTTGCTGGATTTCATCTGAAAATGGCAGTGCTAATTGAAAGAAACAAACAAAAACTTGTTTTAACTATTTAAGACAGGAGGACACTGCTTAAAAACAGTTTGCCTTGAAGTTAAAAGCAAAACTTAGAGGTGTTTACTGTTTTATCAGTTTTACATGCAACTTGCAAAGCTAGACAATAAATTCAGTGTCTGCATATGTCCTGTCTCTTTTCTCTTTAGCAGCTGCAAGCTCTGCACTTTCCTTACTGCTAAATCTCTGTTACTGGTTCACCATCTTGCTTGTTCCAGCTTTTCTTTGTCCAGCTTCCTTACCTCCAACTCTTCTCCTCCACTCCACCCTCAAGTGAGCTGCTGAAATCCCCTCTGAATTTCTCCAGTGGTTTCCTGTTATTACTGCAAACTCAACTTACAGTACTCTATATGTTTTTCCCATCATCGCTCCCCTCTAGCTCCTCCCATACCATTGTCCACACTATTATTTTTTCAGTTTTCTATCTTTCCTTCACACCCAGAGCAGATTCTCACTTCTCTTCAGCCACCTTTGCCTCCGAGCCCCATCAGTAGGTCTGTTTATGCAAGACCTCTTTTTTTTTTCCCTCTTTGCTCTTTACTCATTAACCACCAATATTCTAATTCTCCCCTAAAGTATTTCTTCATAGCTTGATTTTGCCTCTGTCTGCATTAACTTCTAACCTCTTCCACGCAAGAATCGTATTTTGCTGTTTGCTTCCTGAGTGTAATTTCAACATTTCTTCACATGGGAAAAAAGGTTGGAACAAACACCTCAAATGCTGTAGGAGTTTCTTGAAGATAAACGTATTGAATTCAGTGGGCAGTTCAAGCTTTACATTGGAACATACAAGCTTTCTTTTCTTAAAGGAAAACATAGACACTACTCTGTACAGGCAAACAACTGAGGTAGTTACACAGTTACAATAATTAATTGTGTGTACGGAAGATTTTATTTAATTGTAAGCAAATCAAAGATGCACATCTCCCATACTTATTAGTTGGCATGACTGACTGTGGTTTTTTGCTCAGGTGGGAATGGCACGGCTCTAGATGGGCCCATGAGACAGCTCTACCTGCTGAACAAAGGACTGTCACCACCCTTGAAGCTGACCAAGCTACTGGAAAAAGAAATAAGATATGTAAATACATCCATGTAAAAGTAGTTCCTTATTTTCAATTTCTAACACCAAAGCATCGTTTCATTTGGCAAATGTCATCCAATTTGTTGCTCCTTTTTATGGAGTGACCACAGAAAGCTGAAGCGACAGAAAACGGCCTGAGCAAGATTCAACTTCATGATGAAGAAAGATACTTAGTCTGGAAGCTCACTCTATTCTTTCTCTGGAAACTGTCTGGTTGCTAACCAGACTTATGAGTTCGCTCACAAGTCTGTCTTACTTTCGAAGGCACAGATGAAAACTGAAGCTGCAGAGGTTAATAAAAGCCAAGCTCTGCGCTTCCCTGGGGACAGCTGCATCTGGTCTGAACCTGCACTTGTTCTACTGTAGTCGATGGCGTGATAACAGTTCACCAAGGCACAGGCTTTGCCTCCAGAGATGTATATGGGCTTTTTTCTGCATTTTGTTTCATTTCAGAAGAAGTGTTGATTTAGGCAAATCACCCGAAGTGCAGCTGTCCCCTTCTAAAACTAACAGAGACTGCTGAAGGAACAGGTCCAACAGGAAAATAATCAAAGCTGAGACTAACACCGCCTGACCAATCCCTGCCAAATCCCTGCCAAACAGAACCAGCAAAGATCATGCACAGCAACACTGTAAAATGTGCAAGATAATAAGCATGACACAGCACACTGAAGAACTAGCTGCAACGCATGACAAGGATATAAAGTACTAACTTCAAAAACTCCTCTAGAAAAATGAATCATAATCAGTTCCACGCAACCATCCACATACAGAGACCACAGCAATATTAAGCTTTTGTAAACCCTTTGAAAATATCTGGAAAACAACTCAGGCAATAATTCAGTAGGGCTATAAAGTAAATAAGTAAATCAGTAAGTAGTATGAAGCTGTCACACACACATGCATGATATAGCTCTGAAAATAGGCTCACAAACGACTTTCTAAAAAGATAACAACAATCAAAACCAGCATACTTTGTATGTTACTCAAATAGATACCAAACTGTACATGTTAGGAACACAGATGTCCAAATTCCCCTTTTTTCCTAACCATAAAATACCATGCTGTTTCTGCACAGGAATAGAATCAGCATTACCAATGTCTGAGGGCCAAACACTGTATGTTGAGGCTGGAAAGATGAAAGAGGATCCTCCAACCCTCAAAAGAAGCCCCCAGCTTTTTGACAAACTCCAGACTGACAGCAAAATATCGACACAATCTGTCCCCCAGTGCTGAAACCCACCCTCTCTCCCATGCAGACCTTAGCTTGGTCACCCTCTAGCACCACAGGCTCCAAAGTGGCAGGCTGGGCTGCTAGACCACTCGGTCCCAAGCCCTGCTGCACCTTCAGCTTCCCAGCCACTTCCTGTCCCACCAACGTGGGGCTGCGGAATAGACCCTTGAGTCTGTGTGTAACATACACACCGACTAAGCAAGCATGAAGTGAAGCATAATTGAGTTTTGCAGGAAGAAAAGTGAGCCTAAAAAAGTAAGAAAAAGAGCAGTCAGGAAGCTGAGGAAGCCAGAGTTCAAGTTCTTGGTCTACCACAGAGTTTTTGTGACCCCGGACGAGTTGTTTATTCCCTGCACGCCTGAGCAATAGCTCTGTGGGTGGCACAGAGGAGAAATACATTAAAGACTGGGAGGTTTTTGGATACAGGATACCCAAGAGCTCTAGGACTGGCATATTTATACATACAGAAACCACTCCGAGACAGTAACTCAGAAAGCAGTAAGTTACAAAATAATAAATGCATTAATCTTGATAGCAAACAATAAAGTAATCACAAACAGAGGAAGATATTCAGGGACACAAGAACTGCGGTGATTTCTCTGAGCTCATTAGATGGTCCTGAAAGTCAAGAAAGAGAAGGTATTTTCGGTATTTTCTTACAAACGTAAATTTGTTTTTTTTGTGAGGGATTACAGCTGCCCCAAAAATGATGAGCCAAAACACGCCTGTGTGTTGTGTCCGGTCTGACCTGAAACAACTGGAGGCGGCTGTAGAACTGCAGGGTAAATCATGGTCACTTCTGCAGAGGCAGCCAAGCTTCACGCAGGCTGTCAAACACGGCTGTAAAACTGCAGAGCACAAGTTCAATTCGCTTCTCTGTGGAAATACGAGCTGGCTTGTGTAACCTCTGCCCAGCAGTTAACAAAAAATCATCATTAATCGGAGAGAACACAAATCTCATCCAAGAGTTCACCAGCTCTTCTTGGGATATTTCAGTTGAAAAAGCAGGACAGCTATATTTTATAAATACATACCAAGGGATTTAACTTTCCACAGCTTTTCTTTTAAATTAACAAAATATTTGTTTGACAATTATTTTTTAAATGTGAGAGAGATTTTAAGTTTAAATACTGTAACTTGCCATAGCAAAAACAAACTATAAATAACTTGTTTAAAAAGTAAATTCTAACTGAAAAGGCGAGTTCATTCTTTGAAGTGCATTTCCTTTCACTCCTATTAGGCTGATAGGGCAGTTTTAAAAGAAAAATCATAACAGAGAAAAATAGCGTGTGACTAACTTTTGCATCTTGCAAAAGAGTTGAAGATTTTTTTCTTTTAAAACATATACTCGGGTGGTAAAGGAAAGGATATTTTCCTTGATATCTTCATCTTTGCTCAAAGGAACATGATGTTAAATTCTGCACAAATATAGCAAAAACCACAGTCCTTTGTGTGTGCTCTTGAACTGTTTCAAGAAGCCCTAGAGATATCACACATTATCCCATGATTCAAAGCTTTAACCTTGAGGGAAAATACACAAAACAGCTTCAGATTTTTTCCAACTCAATACAGCATTGTAAATACTATAACAGCTATTTGATAAACACAACAGAAGGGCCTTTAAAATGAATACATCTCATTTGCCATGTTTATAGTAAATGTCTCAGTAAAGACTGTTTTAAAATGCAAAACATGATTAACTACTTCAATCTTTTTACTGTATCTACTTTTCTGGGTTGTCTGATTTCGTCTGCTTTAAGAAATCCGGGCACGTCTCCATTTTGAGGAATGTAGTATCACTTGTTTACTAAAAAGGTGATTGATAATTTCTAAAACTAAACAAACTTGGGTTTGATCGTCTTTGCCTCTTATAAAGAATATTTTAAACATTTGTTCCAAGTACCTGAAATAATTCTAAGGGCTAATAATAAAGTGGAAAATCTCTCGTAGTATGAAGAAAGAGGGGTGTACACAAATGCACCCTCTCTGTCCTCATGCAGCTTGTACCCGACAGTATGGTATGGATTTACATTAGTGGCAAATATTCCATAGCACACAGCCCCTTACTAGTGTTTAGTTTGCATTTAGCAAAATATCTGATTTAGTAACAAAGTTTCCCATGTAAAACTACACTGATACATCTGCAACTAGAATATGAGAATATTTCTAGTCATGTTGCCTCACTTTTTATAAGCGAGTCTTAAAAAAATTAAAAGGTCTTATTACACTGCTTTCCAATTCACTCTTATCGGTTAAAAAAATATATCTGATTCTTCAGTAATATTAAGGAACTTAAATTTGTCAATTTCATTTCATCATCTTTCTCACAGGCCAGAAACAGCAAAATAAAAAATTCCCTTTTCCTGCTTTATTCTGCAAATTACCTTTCAAAAGAATTACAGAAGCTGTGGTAAAGACACCACCACCGTGCACTGAAAAAAAAATATAAAAATAAACCAGTGGAACTCTGACGTGATCACTGCCCTCCTATTTCTATGGGACTACTGACACAACAAGACATCTTGGTAGAATATTTTTATACAGCTGTTATTCCTGTAAATGTTGAAAACCAACCCGAAGTTTTAAGCTCTTTTTTTGATGTGAGATACAGGAGACAAAATTCAGCAGCATGACAGGAATTTTTAAGAAACTCTTCTGCGCAGTTTTTTCACTACACCAAATAAACTTCTACATTCCACATGAAGAAAAGCTAGTTATCTCAAAGCAAAGGGAAGGCTTTTCTACCAGCCCAAAGCCTGTCACTGCCACTGTCACTGCCAGTGTCTTTTGAGGCCCCAGTGCCACCAATCGCACACTCCAGCCATGCTCAGCCACCTCCAGGCTGGGATGGGGCAAAAATGGCCGTTTGGTTGCACGTCCTCACCAGATAACAGAATCTGCTGGATGAGACACAGACCCTCCCCTGGCAAGGAAGGATGGTTGCCTACAAAATTTTTTCACCTGCAACATCTGTCTCCTGCACTATTGACATTCCAGCAAATCAGGGAAACTGCCAATCCATGTGTCAGTGCACCAGTGAGCTCCAGGAGGGAACATGTGCTTCAGGAGCAAAGATCTGGTACAGCTTTGGCTCGGCAGGACTGGGGAAGAAGCCCACATAAATACATTACATTTCAGAGCAAGCCAGACATTGCAGAACCACTACCGTATTCATTTCCTCCTAGAAGTATTAATAATTTACTATCTTTTTTAAAAAGCAGCACAGCACTGGGGCTGCATCATTGCATTCCGAGCAAATCTAGGTATTCATACAGCTGTTTGTTTTCCTTTGTCTCTTAGTTCAGTCCTGTGTTTCAGCCCCACTGGCCCTCTGTAAATCCCCGAAGATAGCTAGATGGAATGAAACCCAAGATTTTATTAAGCTACAAAAGAAAATAAATTATGCTGAAGCTTATGTGAATATTTAGAAATTTTTCCAAACACGAGGATAAACGTGCAGCTCTTGTGATGAGATACAGGAAAAAAACAATTCCATTAAAGGGCCACTTATGCTCAGAAAGAACATTCAGAAAGTGATGGGAAAAAAAATAAAGGGAAAAACTTAATGTCAGGGCCTTAAATACTCCCTTGCCTGTCCACCAGGGACAGGACAGAAGTGCTGTCACCTTTTGCACAAATTGAAGTATTTTTGTGTCTCGGATCCAAGTTATCTCCGTCTGGGTTGTTGAGCTAACACAATCTTCAGTCTCAAATGGGAACCAGATGCAGTGCTGGTCTCTAAGCCTGCACATAAGAAGCCTCACTACCTCCGCTGCCCTGAGCTGAGCATGCAGAGGGCTTAGTGCCATCACATTTTGGTAGACACTTCTGCAGCGTGCTGGAATTGTCCCCACCATAGTCCCACCACTACCTGCAAAGACTCTCTGCACAGGAGAGGCACCTTCCCAGAGCTAAGCACATGGGTACACGGGAAGGGTGAGAGGCAGGACAGACCCATCATTGCAAGGAAGCAGAGAGACAGGCAGCAGGACCTGGACAATACTCTTTTCTGTCCTGCAGCAGCCCAGGAGACAGGAAGAAAATGAGAGGAGGGACCAGAGCTTAAAGCATTTTATAGTCCAGGAGTATTTTTTAAAATGGTGATGGAGAGCATACAGGCATCACCTCAGCAGTTATCTAAGCAATTTTCTCACATAAAATAACTACCAAAAAAAGCCAGTGAAGGCTCCTCTTGCACGTCAGCAAGCTCCTTCTTCCATCCACCCTGGAAGGCACTAATGTACCCGTTGTGATTAAAAGCCGGGAGATCTGGTATGTGGCTTTACACTCCTGATGTTTCCTCTCCACTGCTTTAGAAGAAACCCTGACCTTACTGAAGAAAATGGCAAAGCTCCCCTTAGGCTTTAACAGGGACAGAAGTGGGCTCTTCCAGCCCGTATGTGAAGGGTGGCAGCTCTGCAAACAGCACAAGGAAATGCCTGCACCCCACTAACCCCAGCACCCTGCTAACTCCAGCAGAGAAGAACTGGTGTTTGCAAGGCTGGGAGCGTTGTATAAAGTTTCTCCAGCGCTGACAATGATTAAAAGTCTCAGCTGTGGAGGAGAGATTCCTCCAAACGAATTCTTTCCTGTTGTGAGATACTTCTTTTTTTTTTTTTCTTAGCAAACATTAGAGCTATCTCATTTGCAAACACATGTACAAGTCTCTAGAGGGAAGCATGAACTTATCCTTAAATTACTGAAAGTTTATTATTATTTTCTCATGGAAAAAGTCACGGATGTCTTGTAATCCCTCATGTTCCCATCTTCTAAAGTTGAATGCATCTTGACCCAGAGAAAAGCTTGAGAGCCCGCTGAAATAGGAGGTAAAAGACAATACTGCAACAATTTACAAGATGTTCTTTCCTTCCAGACTTTAATGTTATGACTCATGACCGGGTGCTGAAAGTCTCCTGAGAGTAGTAAGAAATCTATACATTCACTTGATGAACTTTCTAGAGCAAGAATGGGCTTTTTCTGTGTTTTGTAGAGTGATGTAAAATATTTTGTGTCAACAGAGCTGACCTGCCCAGTATCTTGGTATGGCTGCCCAGTCTGGGATACTGACCCTTCACAGCGCCTTCATATTTTGGAATCAAAATACCTCTACCTTTTTAGGGGAGGGAAAGGGTAGAGGTTGGAAGGGTGGCGGTGTGCCAAAAAAAATTAAGGATGACTTTAGTCTGTTCTGTAAAGTGTCTTGTGTGGGTTTTTTAGGGCCTTATCCAAAGCCCGTTGAAACCAACAGGAACTCCTTCAAGCCTAGGCTTCAGCCTTTACACTACTGTATACATTTTTATCACTAACTGCAAATATATTCTTCTAACATCTGTGCACAAAACGGCCAGGAGATGCTCTTATACGTAAAATGTACCCACAATAGTTGTGGTATAGGACTCCTCCAAGTTTGTTTTCCTGACTTCTACATGGTTGTGTTCAATGCCTTGGTTAAGAAAGCACAGCAAATTCTTGCTTTCTGTCTCTTAAAACAATTTGAGAGAGAAATTTAGAAACAATGAGGGATACAATTACAGTTAATCACTGAACTCAGTCATGTCAAACTGGATGGCAACTGAGTTTGCTCACTTTACCATAAACCAGCTCGTTAGTCCCATCAGCTGCCCTGCTGTCCTAGACCTATTGCATTGCTCTGGAATGTAAGGGCCAAGTTATCCATCACCCTGCAGAGAAGGTATCTCCTGCCTACATGCTTGTAAGATGGCTGGCAGCAGGGATCACAAACCAGTTCAAAGACCAGACCCTTACAGAAAACAGGCAAAGACACCTGAGAATATGAGTTATTGTACTTCTGTAGTCAAAGAATGCCCTCCTATTGGGGCTGTCCATCGACTGGGGTACAAGTCAGAACCTCACACTAAGAAACATAACTTCATTCTGTGCACAGATTTTAAGAAAATGCATGATTTAATTGTTTTGCAAATGCACAGCAGCCTCACCTGAGCTGGGGTTTTTGGATCTCAGCTGGTACAGTCTGTAGAAGAGCTGAATATTGGGCTGACCAGGTTCCATGAAGTTCCAGCAATACAAAGGCAAACATTACTGCATTTGTTTGGGGTTTGCTGTGGTTAAAGGAGAAGCCTGTTCAGAGGCTCAGAATTAGCATCAGAGATTATGGGCACTATGTAGGTGAGATCTTATCTTAGTGATATTACATCCAGTGGAAAATATGTAAATATATCAAGTTACATGTGCATACAAAAGCATTTCACAATTACACTAGATATTTAGACAGTCGATTCCTCATACAACAAATACAAGTGATACAAGCTCTTAAAACTGCATGAAACAAGACTCTGCTTTTTTTGCCAAATTAGTTGGTAAACTAACTCAACAAGCCTTATCTTGCTCTTATCAGCCCACCTGTCTTTGCCCCTTTAATGTCAGACTTAAAAGAGGAAATGAGTACTTAACTGATAGTGCTTCTTCAAAGGAAATATTTGCTTCAGTTACCTTGCGTTTTTAATGAGATTGTTTAGTCACAGCTTGGCATCAGTTCATAGCATGCACCATGTCAAAGCTTTCAGGTTTTCAAAGCACAAAAACACATGAAGTAGTTTGAGCCAGCAAAAGTGAAATTGTTCCTGGTTGGCATAATGTCACGGAGAAGATATGTACCTCCCTTCCTTGGTCAGAGCAGAAACGAATTGACAAGATAAATTCCTTTAATTGTAATCCCTGTGCCATCTTGTGGGGCCCGTTTACAGAAAATTCTCTGCAATCCAGATTCAGCTAAGGGAGGAAGCACCCAAACAGCTACAATTTACTAATGTTTAAAATGAGTACAGGAGCTGCTGAAGTGGCCTCAGCACACCGATGATCCCTAATTTACTGTTATGTCATGGTAGTGAAAGCTTAATAATACTGTACCTCCGTGGTTGGGTGGCCTCTTTTGTTGAAGGGGAGGATAAAAGACGCTATAATATTTTTTTATTGGCTCTTTGTTTTCTTATAGACCTCAGATCAAATATTTTACTTTGCATGGCTCTGACTCAGCAAACGGTATAGGCATTTTTGACAAGCAGGGCTTCTATCATGCACAAAGACTACAGCCCTGAGAACACCTACTGACTTAAAAGAACAGCATAGCTCCCACCGCCACCTCAAACCCTCCCTCAGCACACGAGGTAAGGAAGCCACCTGCAGCTGAAATGGGAAGTCTGGCACACAAATTCTTTTTTTTTTTTTAATAAGAAAAAGAAACCACTCATGAATATTTTAGATCAAGACCCATGTTAAAAATATATTTCTTCTGTGTTTTGTCCTTCAGTGAACATCAGAATGGTTTTATAAAGCAAGTAGCAAAAGTCACTGGATGCTGTATAGCATGACAAAAGCACATCCCTGCACATACACCTGGCCCTTCAAGGGACAAAAGCTACCTCAGCAGCTGAAAGGGGACCCTCTCTAATAATGTTTGTTCTACTCCCACCTCCACTCTAATCTTTGTAATCCCAGAGTAGTGAGAGTGCTTGGGACAGCAATGAAATTGTTACTCTTTAACTGAACCCCAGCCCTGCAGGGTATCCTGCCTTCCACCACTGTGGCACAAAAGTGGATGCTTTCTTGTTCCTATAAACTCACTACCCTTGAGCCTCTCAGGAAGCTGGTCTGAGGTTTGTGTCTTGTTTGCCCCTTCTCAGCAGCTAAAAACATTCAAATGCTGAATGGCACCTTTATGTTTTTTCTGCTTATCCAAAACAGAAGAGGAAGGAAAGAGGAGCAGAAGAAAGAGCAACACAACATCCAGGAAGTGGCATTTCTCTTTAGCTTTGATCAATATAGATGTCATGATGCTACTGTCTAAAAGGATGGCAAACTGGAGAAAACCTATCAAAAATCACCACCTGCAGAAGGAGCAAGGAAAGCAAGTTCTGCAGCAGAGTGCTGGGCACCTTTTTGGGAGCTGCTGGAGGTGTGGTTACGCAGCACCCACATGAAAGAATCCAGCCATGTGTGGAATAAGGCACTTGACAAGAAGAGATTTCTCAAACTCAAAATAGATTTGACCTTCGGATTCTCTTCTGAATGTCCAGAACAAATGAAGTCACCATATATAAATTCTTCTGCCTTGTGAATGCCTCTTAAACTCTATACTGGTACAAGGCTAAGTAAGTACACGGAGCAAAGCTTTGCCTCCCTCATCCTAAAATGCGGCTTGGAAACCTGACCCAAAGACTCCCACCAAAAGACTGGAGCACCACTAAACTCCAACAGCTCCTCACCACACAAGCAGAGTCACCCTGCAAACATCCAGGCATTTGATAATTCCACAGATTATCAAAGCAAAAGTCATAACACCTTTCTTTCCTTTTTTTTTTTTTAAAAAAAAATTCTCAATCTGTGTTAATTTTCAGGTCATGATCCAACTGTCCTTTTTCCTTTCTCAAATACTGAAATAAAAATTAGGAGCTAATGATAAAAATTAAACCCCACTGACAGTTCCACTCATATCACTGAGGGATTATTTTTCTTATGTTTTATCCAGGTATTCCATTTTGGAAAAGTTGGGAGTAGATTTTGCTCTTGAGGAAAAATAAACTTATCTAACTACTGTATAGAGTTTCTGTGGCAAACAACACACAGCTCGAAGAGCCACCCCCAGCCTCAATTCCTCTTGCGTTGGTTGAATGGGTTCATTCATCGGAATGGGCTGTGGGTCAAGCAATATTTAAGAGGGAACTGCTAAAGGAAGTTTCAAAGACAAAATGAACGTACAGGTAGAAAAGCAAACAAGACGCCTTTAGACACAGAGCTGGAAAAGGGAACTGGAGGTTCTACTGCACCACACAAGTTCCAGCAGCTCCTGCAGAGCAAGGAGCTTCCGAGAAGCTTCATTTTCTTCACTGACAAAAGTGCTGGGAAGAAATGTATCCTGACTTCCTCTGTCCTCCTAGGGAAGGAAATATTCCCAGCAACTGATGTGTTAGAAAGGGGGCAAGAATAAATAAATAATAAACTACTTGCATGCAAATCGGTACATTGCCCAAAAGAACAGTTACATCTAAAAATTCTATATAGTGAACAAACGGCTAAAAGATGACAGAACTGCTAACAAAAATAAGAGGTTTCTCAGTAAAAAACAGCCACAATTTCAGGGGACTAGAATATAATAACTATGGTAAACATATATATTTTTTTTAATCTATGGGCAATCCAGGAAATTCAGACCAAAGAGCCCTGCAGTTATGCCCAGCAGAGGTTGAAATGCTAAAACCAAAATAGCATCAGGCCTGAAAAAAGATGACGAAAAACAAGAGAAAGTGTTCTGCAAAGGACCCATGTCCCTACTCTATTCAAGTTCCTTGAACAGGTCAGTAAATGAGTGTATAAAAAACCCCAAAGGGTACTGTAGTTTAGACTTCCAAACTGACAAAATCCCAAACAAAAAAGATGCACTGGAAAGTAACCATGGGCTAAGTGAAGGTACCACCACAGAACAAAAGGGAAAGAACCAAAGATGCACAATTTGCATTGTCTAAACAAGAATGTGTTGCATCATTTTGTGCCAGTATTTGTTTTCAATATTCCATTTCCCATGGAAATGGTGGCACCAGCATCAACCTGGCTCTGTGGGAAGGAGCAGTTCCTTTCCCTACCTCTGCCCACCTGTAACCAGGCCCAGGGTCCTGCAGGTGTGACACAGAATGGCTAGTCCCATGTAGGTCAAGAAACATTCAGTAGCCTCACAAAGCTGCATTAGCACTAAACTCCTGAATCTCCTTCAATTTGTTTAATGGCATACAATGGAAAAACCAGGGAAAACAGCAGTCAGAGGTTCTCATTAAATGAGGTATGCAGATGAGTTCATCTCAGCCACATGGCTCTCTCTTCATTATTTGAAACAGGATTCCAAATTCCTACCTGCTGTATAACTTTTTTAAATTTTATTTTTAAGACAGAACCAAATGACGTTTTATATTTCATCTTACAAGTTATGCCAAAAAAACAAAGGCAAATAGCTTTGGGGCTTATTTTAGTATGTATTTTTATAATTGCATGAAACTAAAAGTAATAACGCGTAGGCAATCCTAAAAATCCCAGAGAAAAATCAAAAGTAAACATAATAAGGTACAGAAAACATTTTGCACTAATTTACAAATCTAGACTTGGATTTCTAATCAGTTTAGTGGTAATTGCAGCATTGTTAACTTCCAAAGCCAGCTCTTACAAACACTCGCTTGTGTGTAGCCTCCAGAGGATCTCAGCCTTACATACTGTAAGGAACTGAAGCAGAACTCCTTCAGGCAAACAGAAGTACTTCATTTTGAGGCTGATGCCAAAGAAATTCCAGAATATAAGTCCATAAAAGAGGAGTTAAGATCTCCCGGGGCAGCCAACCAATACAACTTTTGCTTACTTATTATTCATTACTTGTACTGCCGCAGAGCCCAAGGACTCCAATCATATACCAGATACTGTACAAACACATAAGAAAGAGTCTTTAGCCTGAGGAGGTCACAATCTGATCGTTAGTAAAATCACCCAGCCAGAGACACTGCTGTATAATCTTCCTTGACCATAAACTCACTTTTTATCTCACTCCAACAGTGCTACCCATGTAACAACTAAAGTACAGGACTTAAGGATTGTAATTTAGAAAAATAAAATTAAAGCCATGCCAAGTCACCAATCAACACAAATGTATACCTGTAAGCATAAAAGAAGTATTTCAAAAAGCACTTTCATAGATCAGTCCTTGCAAAATCTTATTCTCTGGCTGTCCTTGGGCTACTCACTTTTTTGAAATGCAAATAAATTAGCATCAATCAGCATGGCAAGCAGCGGGAGACAGTGTGCTTTACTCAGGCCTCTAATTCTTGGTGACATTCTTAAAGAATGACATATCAGATGGCTATAATTCTTCTTAAGACTCTGTTCACATTAAATCATTAAGCCATTGTATTTTTGAATGCTACTGTATTTCTTGTAACACAGACTCATGAACACACTAAATTCACTTTAGTCCTACCTTCCTGTTCAATCTACCCACCACGAGATAAGCACATTTATTTTAACTTTTTTGGAAAAAAAGTCTCACCAGATAACTCATCACCAGCTTAAAAAATTGTTTTCATCCCTCAAACAGAATCCTTTTTATCTCTACATTGAGGATTTATTCCACTGTTTTTCCATACAAGCAGATTTAGAATTAGAAAAAAAAAAAAAAGCAGCCACATTTCCTAAAGTTTTCATGTTTTGAAATGAATCTCCATAGCTGCCAGTCCACAAAGAGGTAAAAAAGGTTACCCATGGCAAATATTCGAAAAAGTGTGCGCGCTCTGCAATATCCAAAGGAGACAGAGCTAGAGGTCTCCCCTCAACCAAAGTTGAGACAGAAATGTTCAGATATTTTCTTTCAGCAACTGCCAAATCCCTAGTTCGTTATTTTTCATGTGGGGTATATTGATGTATGATACACTTCAGTTTTCTCCCTCCTCTCTATCCATGTTCCTTAGCATTTCTGTTCATTTTATGGTCTCCATTTTCTCCAGCCTCCCTTTTCCATTTTCATTTTCCTTTCCCACAGATTCCTTTCCATCTTTCAGAATACTTTGCTTTGGGATTTCTTTCCTTTGTATAACCACAGAGTTCTCTCTTTGCTGTCCCTGCCCAGATTGGGAAGCGCTTCTCTCCATTTATACCCACATTTTTACCTGATCAACTGGGCACAGGAGCCCTGGGAGATCCAAGAATCTTCCAAAGGAAGAGATGACAGTGTTTTGGTGGGTGATCTGCTGGTGGAATGAGGTACGTGAGTTGACTCTGCTTGAAGTGCTGGCTTCCCATTTCCACAGCAGGCCAGTTTCCCCTTGCCCTGGTCAGCTTCCTGCAAAGCTGAAATCTGCATCTTTTAGGGTTGTATAGACTGAAAAACCTCAACTATTTTCTGTGGGATAGAGCCCTAACTAAGGGCTCTATTCACCTGAAATGTGATGCCATGGGCTTCCACAACCCAGCATGTAGGCAGACTGCACTTGATAAATGTCTGTTTATCATAACTGCAGAAGTCAGCTCTGCTTTTCCAACCTCCTTCTCCCTCGAGATTAGGAAGGTAAAGGTCACATTTTAAAAAGACAGGTCTTTGAAACTTTTTTTTTAAAGTCCTAGTAACTAAACTCTCTGTGTGAAAATATCCCATGCTTTTCCATAAAATTAGGTCATGCTAAATCACTATATTCTTCTTTAAAGAGGTGGTAAATTACTGACAATGGCTTAAGAACTATTTAGTTACACAGATACACAGAGGGTAAAAAAACCCCAACCCTCTGCCACAGAGAAAGGAAGCCCCAAAATACAGAACTGCAAATTCCAACATGGGAATCCATTCAGATCATATTCCAACCAAAATTCTTACACTAATTAGAGATTGATTTTAACAAGGCTTCAAATCCTCTGTGCCCCAGGGCTAGGTTACAGAATACTAGTTTTATCTTTAGACAAAGATTCGTTTTCTGCACAAATCGGTGCGAAGAATCTGTTGCACTCCAGCTGCTATTACATCCTTCAAAGACACAGTCATACTCTCTTTAAAAAAGAGACACAAAAGTCCTCACCAACACCCTTTTTCATCTCAGCAGACAGCCCTCTGGAGAGGCACAGAGGCAAAGCTGTCCTCAGCCCCAGGGGATGGAGCAGAACCTGTCTTTTCCCCACTCTGTGCCTAACAGGAGCAGATCTGGCTTATTTTCAACATCTACTCTGCACCTTTCACTAACATGAAGTTAGTTTCTTCTTAACATTTAAAATATGCTCACAGGTTTTCTTTATTCTCTATTTATTCCAAAATCTTGAAGGCTAAAAATGCTATTGTTAGGCAAGAGGCAATTTTTTAGTTTCTTAAGAGCATATTTGTGCAGTTAAAATTGCCCTCCTAATCTGCCATTTCTCTGTTCTGCTGTATCTCTCCTGACTTTCCAGGCAAGGAATATACCACCAATAACTCTATCCTCCTGACTACGCCTTGGGCTCTGGCAAAGAGCAGCTGAGAAGAAAGACGTTTTACATATTTATGATTAAAAGATAACCGATAACCAGGATCCAGATGTTGGTCTCTGCTGGCCAGTGCACAGTGCAATTATTATTCCATTTATAGAAAGAGATGTTGTCCTGCCTTTTCCAGCCAACCAAAAAGGTCTTCCATAAAACGCTCAAATACTCTGAAGAGAGGCATTCAAAACAAGGAACGATAAGGGAACAAATTATATTTGCTCCACAATTATTGCATTATATAAATTTAACATGGCCTCAATTCTACAGCATCACCCATTCCCACAAACGCCAAGGCTGGCTCTAGGAGCTTGGATTTCCCTCTGCGGCTCGGCACCGGCTCTCACTAGGGTGCCCACAGACAGCACTATGCACCCAAGGGAAACGTACAATGTGGGCTAAAAGGGGGGCGAGATCAGCCTCATCACACCCACAGCCCAAGGCAGCTTCTCATGAGCTCAATGGGAACAGGCAGAAATTGTTAAAGCCAAATGAGGTTTGATAGTGTTAATAATAAAGCGCTTCTCTCCCTGTGCTTGGAAATCCCTGATCTTGGAAAAACGTTGGCATTTGTTTAACGAACTGAATAGTATTCTAATTCCCTGTGTTCCTCGCAAAGAGAAATCCAGCTAAATCCTAGGGTCTCTTTTGGGGTCTTTGGTTGGTGAGACTGAGTTGGGGGAAAGAGATGGAATAAAAGTAAGTAGGGTCAAAAGGCAGGAGGTTTTCAAAATACTGAATATATAAAAATTATAGTTACCAGGCTGAGGAATAGCCCACAGCTTCAACAAACATCATAAGACAATTTTAACTGTTCAACATCTGGCATCTGACTATAATATTTTAATGACTTATCTTAATAAATTGTCAGCTTAATAAATCCAGTTGCCATTTATACCAGTAAGTGATACATTTTGGCAAAAAGCTCCACAATTCCATAAAGGGAAGACAGGTTAGATGCACTTGGAAAAGATATGACCATCACTGTGAATGAAAATGTGTGAAATTTATAACTTTATATATAACTTTTTTATAACTTTACACCAAGTCCTCAGATTATTAATTTTTTTTTTTTAGCTGTGGACAGGAAAATGTATAAACTGTTAATCCATGTTGTTGGATTGTTATGTGGCTGTTATATACAGCCATTTCCTTTGGGTATTCCTAAACAATGGAAAAACAGAACTTACTAAAGTTTAAAAATAACCGTCTGTCTACCAACATTTCAGCTTACTTTTTAAATATACTTCTTGCAGCCTTACAATCACTATGTATGTACTGGTCCTTTGGTTACCAATTTTTATTAAAAAATAATGAAGATTAAGTTATGTGTTTCCTATTAACATCACATTTTTATGATTATACTGTACATGTTATTCCCAGGCACTAGTGGAACTTGAAAAAACGGTAATTTCTTCCAATTCTTTCATATTTTCTCCCTTTTCTGTGAACAGCTTCTTATTTCCTGAAATGTACGATATGCAGTCATTTCTGCCTTGATTAAATAATCTGATTTTAATTTTCTCCTCCCATTGTAAACACTGCTTGTTCTCATATAAAGTCAACATCATTTATATGATATAAAAATATTTAGTGTCAGATAATTAAAACAAACAAACAAAACCAGTAAAGCGAGCTACCCATCAAAAAGTTGTTCCTCCTCAAAGTATTTATTTCTTCCACAAAGCTTCAAATCAGATTTGATTATTAAGGTCAGCACAGATCCACCAAACTCCAGATAATTATCAAGTTCCATGTCCCAGGCTGTGAGAGATTTTAACAGAACACTTCCAGGGGTTCAGCATGGCCCAAATACATATATTTTACAGTACCACTTTTAGAAAATGGCACTATTTTGACTGAAGATTTCACACAACCAAACACAAGCACACATTACCCCTGAGGCAGACCCCTGAGTGACGAATGTAAGTCAGCGCTTGAAGTTTGATGAAATAACAATAAAACAAAAAAAGCCCCAGAGCTTGCTAGTGTATACTGTGTCAGGAAACATTTACAGCAAGTGGCTCTGCAAACCCCACCACAAAATAAATTCCTAAAAAATTACATCTGTGTTGGCCTCAGTTACTTTAATGCAATTTCAGTTGAACCTTACTGGTTTCAGCTTTGTGAGCTCTACCAGGCTTTCACACAGGGATGGAAACGAGGTGGACCTGGATGACCTGCAGAAGAGCAATACTGGGAGAACATGGGCTGCTGACCCATCATCACTTCCATGGGCTCAGGGTGCTTCCTACATGTGTATTAGATGAACAAAATTCTCCTAGTTCAGAGAAAACCCTAAGCCAAGCAGTATGTACTATACAGCAAGATTATATGAAGAAAAGCAAGGATCTCACCCTTCCATTGCTTTACTTTTAAAGAAATAAAAGGAATAAAAAGCATGAAAGGATAAAAACCATTAACCACATCACAGTTCCCTAATGGAGCAGAACTTTCTGGTACTGCAAAAGTATCTCAGGCATTATAGTTTAAGAAATAAAACTCACTCATTAACTCATTTCCTAATGGCAATATCTTCTGAATATCTCCCCTTTCCCGCTTTTTACTACATTATATAACTTTACTTTATATAATTTATTGCATTATATAACTACTTTATTACTGTTTTTAAGACTTAAAAAGCAAAGTTCTGGACGGCAATGCAGGTACTATTAGCTAATTTAATGGCAAACCATTCCAAGAATAGTCAATTTCAGCTGTTTTGCAAATTCACTGCTTTGCTGTTGTCTGCAGTTGAAGAATTACAATTTTAAAAATTATTTTTCCCTTTCACAATATTCATATGTGAAAGATTACATAATATCCCTTATTTAAAAAAAAAAAATCCAGATTTTTAAAGTCAGAAAACTCATCCAGATATCCAAGCCATCAAGATTATTATTTTAATGTTGTTTACTGAATAGCTCTAAAGTCTCCACAATAAGCAGAACAGTTCAAAACATCAGAAAGAAAAATATAATAATTCAAAAATATACACCATAAGTAGCACTACTATTAAAAATTATAGTTTGGTTGTCTACACAAGACTTCTAAGGTAGTTAAAGTATTTCACAAACTACTATAAATCTGAGAGTTTAGTATATTAAGACGTTACATTGCCATTCCCAAAAATGCTCTGTTAATATAAAAAAGAGGGAAATAAATAGTCTGGGATTTTGTTACAAAGCAGCAGCAGCAAGTCTTACATTGCATACACAACTAGAAAGCTGCAATGTTTATAGAAAGCCAGTCATTTAAACTTCCACTGAAAGTTCTTAAATCTTTACTGCTGACAGTTCAGAAGACAAGCGAGAAAACGCTTGTGCCAGAATCCACTGTTTTGAGAAAGCGAGACATTCAACTGGGCCAATTTTTGTTAAACACTGACTGAGTTTGTGTAGAAATATTTATGATTATACAACGGAAAACATGCAACAAAAGGTGGGCGTGATTGTAAATACCCAGAAAATTAATGCAGAAATGGTCTTCTCAGCCAGGTAGCATTAGCTTCTGCTTCTGATTTCACACTCTTTAAAGAAACATTCCTTTTTCAAAAGGAAAAATAACATTGGGTTTAAGGATATGCCTCAAATCCAGAGAAATTAAAAAAAACCCTCAGTTTTCCCAGGGTTCCACTAAATTGCAAAACATTCCATGATTTGTACTCTCCTGAGGATCTCTTTTTTTTTTTTTTTTTTTTTTAAATCTTTAAATGTGAACATATTAAAATTACCTTTAAGCCTCTCTTGCTTATTTGCAGAGGCAGCTACTGTTTCTCAGGAGCAGCTTCCAAAAATGTAAGAAGTAGCTTTGTCACAATTCTAGCCTGACTTTGCCAGGTGCCAACCGGCTCCTTGGTGGCCCACAGCCCGTCAACGCCAGCGGGTCACAGCCGGTGTCCCCAGCCAGGCTGGCTCCTGAGCACCCATGCCAAGGTACCGATGGGTCTCATCCCAGGAGGAAGGTCTCCAGCACAGCGTGGTGCTCACGAGGCCATCACCATGTTCTCACACTGACTCGGAGCTGGCTCTAACAACTGTGGGACTCGGTACGGGTGGCACGGAGGAGTTCACCCCCAGCACACCCAGCACCATCTCCCCAAGCCTTGTCCCCAGGACACCTCTCTCCACCCCACAGCCTGGTCCTCCCTTTCTCCTCCCTCCCGTGGCCCGCTCCAGCTGCTGGTTTTCTGAAGGTTATCTCAACATGAGGATTGTCTACAGGCTTTTCAGTATTTTTAAACTGCAAATTACCTGCAGTGCAGCTTATATGCATGAAAACTGACATGCTGTTCTTTAAAACTCCTTTTTTCAATAAGATGCATTAGCAAACAAATATATTTTCACACCGGGAAATTATCATCATTCTTATTTTAGACATCAAAACAGTATTTTATCAACAATAGTTTGTTTAAACCTTACTAACATTGAATGATTGCGAAAAATTGTTTTTTTAAGCATAAGAGATTTACATCCATATAAAACTATTTTGCTTTAAAATTGTTTTGCTTAATCTCAGGCCTGGCATAGAATAAATTTCTACTCTGCTTGGTTAGAAAAAAATATCAGCTTACCATTTCTTCTTTTGGGTACAATAATTTCAACACAAAGTTTGCTTTATGTTAAGAGCAAGGCTTGAAAGACTTTAAGACAAGAAAAGGGATTTCACGGCCTTGTGTAATCTTTTTTCCTACAAGTTAACTTTTTTCTTAAACCAGTTTCTTATTAAACAACATGCTGACATTTTGGATCTCTTCTTTGTGTATGTAAGAACTTGACCAAACTGGATACACTCACAAATTGCTTTATTTTTCTTAGTGACATTTCTTTAAAGTGATATTTTTTCATGGCACACTCTTAAAAAGCAAATTTATTATCTAGAAAATATGCCATATTTGCAAACTCTTTTGCTCCACTTGCTTTATGGAAAGGAAAAGAGCCCTGTTTTCCACAAACGGCTGTGGTTTTCATGTCACTGAAGGGCACATAGCTTGGCTGTACACCCTACCCGCTGAGTCATCAGAAACTGGACTTGGCTGCAGAATGCCATTTTTCTTTAGATCCACATGTGATTGACACAGACCAACAATCCTGGGGAGAGGGCTCATGCTAATCAGCCACAGGCACAAACAAGAGTTCTCAACACACACAAGTTTATCCAGTTTGCATGGGCCAGAAAATAGCTTTTCATGTCCAGAATTGATTTTTAGGACTATTTATTCTTTTTTTTTCTTTTTCCCCCCAAATGGCTCAAGAGCCATATTTATGTCTCTGAATAGAAACAGTAAGGAAGCTTCTATTTAACAGAACCCTCTTCTCTTAATACCTAGCCTCTAATACCATTTGATCAAGGAGTGTTCGCTCTCCAGGACAGCTAAGACACCAGCTACCTTCTTCCACTCTGCTGCAGATGACCCTAATTCTGACAGAAAAGCAGAAAGTCTGTTGCACTTCACCAGCAGGATGTATGTCCCTGAAGTTACTAAAGACTGCACAGCAAAATTTTCAAAGTTCTTCATTTCCTTAAGTTCTCTGTATTTGAAGAATTTGAAGAAACCATCGATGTGTCAGCTGAAAGGTTAATGATGCATCAAAAGGAAGAGCCACGGTGTTCATTCAGAGCATTAGTACACTGATACAGATCATCAAAAGTGGCACTTGGCTGCTGTTTTATTCTGAAAATTTTATCTACTAAATCAGCATGGGGTACACATGTTTTAATTTAGTAAGCAAAAAAAAAAATCAGGTGATCTTGATTAGAAGAGATACATATCACCCTGCACATTGTAAGTAAGAGAATTTTTCAATGCAGTGAGTTGTGGGAGCTTGCAGAGCTTCTCCAGAAGTATTTTATAATGATTCAGGATGAGGGTATGAGGTATCCAACCCTTGCAGCTACTGAAAAATCTTTCAAATAGCGTTCGTTTTCCAAGGGAAGGGTATCAGTAAATGGAGTGTCATGAAATGACAGTTTGCACAGAAGCACGAAGCAGTCTGAGCCAGAAAGTTTCGCTGAACTCTCAGCTTTAGTTAAACTATGCCAGAAATATATGGGAATAAACAAACAGATTAGGAAAAGAAGGCAGAAGAAAGTAATAATCTTCACTGTGAGGAATGGGGCAAATGTAAACTGAAAGGGCCTCTGTGTGTAAGAGAGACTATAAAAGGAAGACTGTTTAGTGCTAAATCTGTTTTGTGTAGGTTTCTTAAGGGGAAAAAAAAAATATATCACACTAGCCATCCAAAAACTTTACACCTGGCACGTGAACATGTCCAGTTCAAGGAAGAGATAGAAACAAAACCCCTAAAACCTTCCCCAGCTCTTGGAAACGAGGGCCTTTGGAGTTGCACACTTTGCAGGCAAACAGAGCAAGGGTAGAAAGAAGGCAGGGATGCCATTCCTCTGCCAGCCCCAGCCATGGCCATGCCGAGCCCGGGAGCTCAGCCTTCGCCGCGAGATTGCTGTGGCAGCACAGTCACCTCCTTTCACAGCTTGAGCCCAGGAACCACAAGGGCCCCGCAGAGGGGGAAACCTCAAACTGGCAGCATCTAATTTGGTTTTGTTTATGTTGCTGTGTTCCCTATTGATCTGCATAAGGCTTAGAATCAACAGCAAAGACCAGAGCCTCCCCAGTACAAATTGCAGAGGCAAAATAATCTCAGAATGATGCTTCCTGCTCCAAATCAGAAGAGACAGCCGGATCCAGCGGCCGGCAGTTGGGAAGTGGTCCCAAAGTCCTCTCGGTACAAGGCTCCTCACACAGATCAGTGTCTGTTTCAATTTATCTCCGTGCTGCAAGCTGGGCTTTCTGTCAGACACTGTACTCTTTGCAATAAGGCGGAATGAGCAGTGTCCACAGATGTAGGATGTAAACCCCATAAAGAGGTAAAAACAGATTCTGAGTAGAACAAAAGTAATGGGGAGGAGAAAGAGCAGAAGAAAAACAACGTTGCAAATAACCATTTGGGAACAGTTTAACCCTCAAGTGACTGCTCCCAGAGTCTCTAATTAACGGATTCACCGACTCCAAAACAAGACATGGGTGTCTGTCCTGTAACGAGGATAGAGACTGAGTAGTTTGAACACTCCACATGATAAATACTTGACAATCACTCAAACATGCTCTGCCAGAGAAGCCTTCACAAGAGAAGAGAGTCTTTGTAGACTCTCGGGAGTCTACAAAGTGCACAGCCTCTGCATACTAAGACACAGTCCTGCCCCTCACCACAAATTAACAACAGTTCATTTTTACACTCTTAACTGCTCTCCGTCAATTACCATCCAGAAGGCACAGCACATCCAGCTGTTAGAAAAGCCCCTTTGCATTTGGTTAGAGGGGAAACAAATCAGGTAGGAAAGGCAAATCAAAAGACACTACTTGCTGATTTTCCATATGGTACTCATGGGACTAACCCCCATCCATGAGCAGGCAGCATGTCCACCAAAAGATGTGCTACGTTTTGGAAGTGCTTTCCTTTCTAAACAAGGATACCACAGGTTTCAATGATGTCAGCATAATTTCCGGGACACAGGTGTTGGTTATGCTTTAAAACAAGAGCCCCTCATACCCAGGGTGCCCCCTCCATGTTTCAGCCTACAAAGAAACCAGTCTAAGAAATCTTTCTACTGGTACAGACTATGTTGCCTTTAGGGGGCCCCTGGAAGGCTGCATTCCTTCTCCTGTCCTATACGCAGAATTTCATTTAGCACTGAACAAATCATGTGCTTTTCGAGCCTGTGACGTGCATTTCCAGCTGTAGCATGCAACTTGCCAGCATCTGCCAGTGCACCAAGGTATAACTGTCATTTAGCAGATGAATGTCCAGTTTTTGCAAATGAACCAGGATACTTCCCACCACAGAATAACAAAATAGTAATGAAATACCAAAACAGTTCAACTAATCCACAGTTTGCTGCCCAAGGGTGTCCAAGATCCACGAAAGCAGGCAAAAGGCAGCACGCTCTGTGATGGACACAAAATACTGCAGCCTTGCTCCAGGCCAAGGCCCAACTCTAGCCTGAGTCCGTGTACAGACCTTCTGAAAGTAATTCTCCCCCAGTTCCAAATTGCACATTCAGGTTTCAGAACTGTTGATTTATAATCTTGTAATCTTTCTTGTTCTTTTTCCATGAAAGGTTGTTCTCAATGCTCCCAGCAATTTATTTTCAATAGCAGTGGTAATGGAGGTAACGCGGGCGCTGCTCTTGCGTGGGTTGGTGTGACCAGTCCTACGCTCTCAACACCACCAGGAGCAAGCGTTGTGGTTGGACAGCCAGGAGATAGATACCTCTGCCACTAGCTGGAAAAAACCTACCACACACAACTGCTCTCAAATAGAAGATCAAGGTAACTATCAAAGAGGAACTGCATCACTTTACTGCAGCAACAGCCTTTTCCAGAATTGCTAAGTTTCTTCCATACCTTCAAAAGACACTGTGTCAAATCATGAATTTTGTTTTACTGGAAAATCCTTGCACTGTTACTAACTAAAAGTTAGGAGTGAAAGGAAAGAAGAGAAAATATTCTTGTTAATAGGACTAATGCACCCAAGATTTTGAACTTACATAGCTGCCACAAAGGGACATTTATATGTTGATAACAATCTCCATACCAGCAAAAAATGACGAACAGCAGGAGGCTGGGAAGACAGAGAATTCTGGTGACAGGCTGAGAAGTAAACAGATAAAAACCAAGTACATATCTTCTTCTTTTTTCTTTAAAACAAAGATTTATCTTGTCTTCACCTCTATGAAGTACTAATCATAACAGAAAACATATGGTGTCATTGAAGTAAAGAAATAATAGTAAAGAGAGAACATACAGTAGAACATATTATAGAAATAATAGTAAAGAGGAACAGATCCCATCAGCACTCAAATAGAGTTTTAAAAATTCTATGAGAAAAAAGTTCTGGTTGATAATATATGGTTTAACTTCAGAGATTCAAATATTGGTATTAAAATGAAGAAAGAGGAGGAAATATGTCCTATAACATGGAATATTTTTATTGCTATAGTCAGTAATACATAGCAAGTTGCATAAGCCTCATCAGTACTTCCAAAGTAAGACCTCTTCCCCTCTCCCTCGGCACAGGAATGCACAAAGGCTAATGATGGTAAAACAAGGACGTAGTTGTTTCAGTAGTGTTTGGTCCAACCTAAGGCAGCAATAAAAAAAAAAAAAAAAAAGAGAACTTTCCTATACATCTGTTGTCTAGGTGACATTTCTCTGAGACCTAATCTGCTAACTTTGTGGACAAAAACAAGCTTTTACTACTGTTAGCTGTGCAAAACCAATATAACCATGGCTGAGCGAGCTGGGTTTTTTATTACTGGCAACGAAGTAAAATTCAGACAGAAAACAGCTTGATTGTCAAAGCCAAATGTGAGAGTTTGACATACTGGCTGTTAGAAAAATCACCTTTTGACTTGTAAACTAAGCAAAGTTTTATCTGAAAGTAATTGAGAGAGAACAAGTGCAGAACCTTCTGCTGCCGTTTTTACACAGTCACTTCTGGAAACAATTCTGCTGTAGGGTAACAACCCCCTGCCCCCTTTGCTTTTGGCCAGACTCTGTACACACTCACACGAGCAACTGGAGGAGCAAGTTAAAGAGAGACACAATGCTCCAAGTATCACTGAGATATGTCAAAATCATATGGGAAGGATCAAAGGGGCACTAGATATGGAAGAAAAGGCTGGCAGCTTGCTGGATGGCTGAAGCTCTGAAGCTCTGCCCTGCTGTACTTGGGGCTCTGCCTCAGCCCCACTATGGGCCAGCTTTTCCCATCTTCCCAAGACCCAAAAGTGAAAGCATGGAAAAACCTTTACTGACTTGCTGATCTCCTTATAGGATTCCTGTACATTGTACCCCCCAACACTTGGTATTTAGCCTGCTCCCAGTAGAGACTGGAAATGACACAGCTGCACCCCCACGGTATTCTGCACACCCCAGCCCTGATGTTCACACAGCTCCCTGACTGCCACTACCTGGGCTGGCCTGGTCATTAGAAACTAATTCACATTCCCCTACATATTATTACTCTACCTCTGCCCTTTAGATACACCAGGAGATTTCTTTACTGGGTCAGATGAGGAAGGATCAAATTGGAAAAAGCAGATCCCACGAACAAGATCCTCTACACCTGGGTGTGAGACACAAGCCTCTCCTGCCTCTCTACAAGAAAAAAGAATATTGCCACTCCACCCATATCACAACTTCTTTCTACATCTTGGGAAAGAGTTATTTCATCTCTGTGCAGCATCACATTGAGTCAAGAATATGAGTGTAGTGATGCTCTTTTACATAACTGACTTAATCCCAATTTAATAATTTAAAACCTAAATAAATAACATTTTTTTCCCCAGGGCATTATGCCATTCTAAGGTTAGCACTCTGTTCCAGAAGAAGCTGCTAGCCACCACGCCATTCCTTTGGGGACTGCTTTCCCAGCACATATGTTGATATTGCCCATTCTGACTGCAAAGAAAAAAAATTGTTATAAGAAGCTGAAGTCCCAATTTAGACCGTATTGTTTGAGACCATACCCTTGGCTATCTTACTATCAGGACCTATTTCAGGAGATTCCAGCACCTCAGTTAGGGTCCAAGATCTTATCAAAGAAGACTCAATTACTTTATTTATTTTCTAACTACCAGACATCATCTCAAGTCCTGAGGCTGCCCTGGGAAGCAGCTGTGCCAGGGCTCCTGTCCCACAGCACAGCCCCAAAGAGAAGGGCAGAGGCTGGGAGAAAGGTCCTGAGGGACCTGTGGATTGCTGCAGCCAACATCAGACAGGAGCAATGGGAATGCTGTGGTTAAGTGGTGCCTTGGTTTTGTTTCTGAAGGAATATTAGCCACCAGTGTTTGTATTCTAGTTCTGGTTTAGTATATTCCCAAGAGACACCCAGTTCATCAGTCACCAAAAAAATGCTTTTGTTTAAAACGTCAGAATACATTTTACTCTGAATGGCCCATTCAATTTTCCCCAGGCTTAATGCAACAGTTTAAGAAAAATCACTTTCTATGAAGAGATAAATGACTCCTCAGCCACCCATAGAACCTGGTGTCCTGCCAGGGGAGGGCTCCACCTCTGTCCCCCCATCGGCACCAGCAGCCCTGACATCAGCCAACCAAAGACTGTGGTTGCAAAATCAGATGCAGAATATAATTCATCATAGCAAGCTTAGTTTGTCTTGACGCTTTCATCTTTTTTTTTTTTTTACTTGAAGACATCAGGGATTAAAATTCATTCCAAATATATTTAATTATAAAAACATAGCCATGCAAATATATGGAAATACACAATATATTCTTTTGATATAAGATTGAATTTTTTCCTCCAGTTGATAATTTCAGTCTGATAACTCTAACATTAATTTTCTTTTTTTATTGCAAATAACTAGGACAGTGGATACCAGTGCTATCACTAATTATGCCAGCAAACAAACAAGTCATCTACTACTGAACTAAATTACTTTTAATTGCACATGCAACTCCTGCACTCTCCTTATGCATAAATAAGGAAGAGTTTATGTCTTTTAAAAAAAAGCATATGTCATTATAGAGAGTAAATTAACAGAGAGTTCACTTCCTAACATTATCACTGTTTTGATTTTATTTTTACATTTGTATGATGTGAGCACTGAAGTACACAACAGCCTTATAAACATACAGGAAAACATGATCCCTGTCACAGTGAATTTGCATTCTAAGATGGGATTTCTTGTTAGCACTAGTTCTTTCCTCTTTTTCAGACTGCTTATCAAAAACAAAGACATGGACAAACTATATGTGCTACTGCCTGCTAAAGCAAATAAGATGGCATTTACTTAGGCAGTATCATTACTTGGTTTTCTTCCTAAATCTTTTTTCCTCAACACAGAATGACCCTCTCTTCTCTGCCCTCCCCAGCAACGCACTCACAAGAAGACAAATTATCCAACTGAGCCGAATATACTGAACTCACAAGTACAGGCAGTCATTCCTGAACATGAGCAATGACATCTGAAATCCTCAAGCTACTGGAATGAGAAACAGTTTTCACGTATTTTATATATATTTCCACTTTTTTTTCCAAATATCACATTAAGCCTTTAATACATCACTTTAGAAAAAATGTTTATCATTATCCAGAAAAAAAATTCCACAGAAAAATAAATAACTCCAGCCCCAGTCACAGAAAAAAAAAGTTCCTACAATTTAGACAAAGCTAAATGAGAATTTTTAAACTAACAAGCATGTGTAGTCCTTGCATCACAGTTGCTTATCTGTCACATACACAATGGCCTTGACTGACCATTATATATCTTTCGAAGTTAACATTTTTCTATTTGACCACCTTATCTTCCTGCCTGAGCGATGAAACCCACAAGTCACTAAGTAAAATATCATTCTAGATCCCAAAAGTCTTTGCCAAGGCACAATGTGATCAATCTCAAGGATTTTTTAAAAAGTGGTTGCAAAATGATCGTTGAAAATACTGAAGGCCTTTCTCAGGCAACTCTTAGTTTATCTGTACTATGTTTGCTTTTGCTGCCTAAGTTTCTTTTGGGTAATTTCTAATTCTATGATTCTAGCCTTTCACCTAGACAGAAGTTGCAAAGTTTAGAAATACCTCCTTATTAGCCTTAAAAAGCTGCTATTTTACTAAGAGCAGTTAGAACCAAGCAATCGCTTTCTCTAAAAGGAGAAGTCTTTTTGAAAAGTGAGGAAGTGCTGACCCAAAGATGTACTCCAAGTGTGAAAAAACATCATGTGAGTGACATGAAAACAGGCTGGGGACTCCTGATCCTGGGGCACATGAGGACTGAGCGTACCACAGAGACTGAGCTTGCTTAGTTTCTGGTTGGAGGGTGTTTACCCTGCAAATGCCAGCAAACGCGCGATCTGTGGGACAACGCTGTCATGAGCTTCGAAAATCTACCAGCCTAATGTTTATAGAGGGAAAGGCATTTTGGAAAGATGCTATAAAAAAGGCAAAGAGAAATTTGAATTGAATATGCACAATGATTAGATTTTAGGTTTATCTTCCATGGACTGCACTGGAAGATCATAAAGTGTAAAAGAAACGTCTGCTGAAATTCAATAAAGAGCTTCCCCACAACACACAAACTTGTCTCCAGCCTACATAAAGATACTGTACCAATACACACCACCGTTTTTTGTGTGTGAAACCTGACTTTACAGACTTTTTAATGGCAATGTGACAAATTTATATGAATTACTTCATTTTATTATAGATTTTCTGTCATTTCTGCACTTGGCTGTCTGTTATATTAATGACAACCTTTACCATTCCAGCCACTGACAGAGTTGGCTTCAAACAGGCTAGAAAGTTTTGTTCAGCGCCAAATTCCCCAAGTCCACAGGGTTCACTCAACTGTGCTCTACCACACACACACCCTGGAGCTCTAACCTGGCACCAAGTGTCATCAGCTGGCTACAGCCAGTATAGACCACCCTCCAGTTCTTGGTAGGAAACATCAGACAGGAAAAAAAGTAGCCAAAACTAGCTAATAACATAAGGGCTCTGAGAACAGCATCCTTTCCATTAACTCTATAGGCTTCAAGCACCAGCTTGGCTCCAGAATGTGGGTAGAAGACAGAAGCAAGTGGCTTCATCTCAGAGTCCAGCACATTGCTCTGCTTCACTTGCATAATACCACTTAAATGGAATTTCACCCCAGCCTCAATGCAAGAGACAGGCCTTTCTCATTCTATTCCCACTGCTCTCAAGAATCCCAGGAGGAACAGCTGGTGGTCCAAAACAAGACTGCAGAGTGGGGAATTACTGAATGCGGCTCCATAAGCAAGGCTGCACTCATGGACCCCTTTCTAGTCATTTCCATGATGGTCACCAACTCTGCAAGCCCAGAAGAGACTCAGATGCTTTTAAGGGTATTGAAAGACATAAAATAGGAATTAATTAGAGACACAATGAACATGACCCTTCAAAAAAAATATAAATGACTGCAGTTGTTGGGACTGTATCTGGAAGAAACATAACAATTTCTTCCTTGTCAAAAAGAAAGCTGTCACAAAACTAGCTTGAACTTCAATGGGAAGCCATTTCAAGATCCCTAGTAAGGAAAAACTATTTCCATTTCAGATCGAAGTTCAGTTGATTCACAACTCTTCGTGCAGATATTGCCTTTTTACAGCAAGTATCTGAACTGACATGGTTACAAAAATAGATGGAAAATGTCTAATGTTTATTATGAATTGTGTCAGCACCAGCTGAATCATACAAGACTCGGAGTCCATGCTTACTGTCATTTATGACAGTCTCTATTCATATTTAAATAACTAAAACTCATATCCACAAACTATAATTAAGTTATTTACACATCAACTAATTATTTATGTTTTGTGCTATGAAAAATAAAACTATTTTTTTCCCCACAATGTCACTTCTTTTGATTAAGCAACACAGGAACATACCTACAATTTAAAATGTCAGTAAGGAAAATATTTTAAGCATAGAACAGCATTGCAATTTTGAAAACTGATGAAAAAACATTTTTCTAGCACAGCAGATTAGAAATAAGTTTACTGCACTGTAGCTGCAGTTAGAGAAAAAATTAGTTCATTTGTGTACTCATTGATGAAAGTACTCCTCTAATATCAGATTGATTTATAATAATTTTAAGGGATTAGGCATTTTAAGGGCTACTGACCTTGGTGCAAATGATTAAGAGTACCCTGTGCATACTAAATAAAGATTTTCAGGGAGAGATGTGTTTACTAACTATACTTCTTTGTAAACAAAAAGATTATATGATTTCTAGGATAGCACTGTAGCCAGCGGGTGGGAAGAAACTAGACCTTCACCCAACAAAAGCACTTTATTAAAAAAAAAAAAAGTACTAAGTGAGAGGAGCCGATGTGAGTTTTATCAGTGAGATGATGTATAATATTTGTCACTGAAAAGAAATTATGGATGTATGGATATATAAGCATTAGAAACATGAAAATGGCAGTCAAAGGTAGAATACAGTGGTAAAAGGAAGAAAAGAGGCTACAGGAAGGAACGTATGCTATGTATAACTGAACAAGTTAAAGAAAAACTACAGACCACCACGGATGCCAAAGTAACAAGGTCAAGCAGAAACAGGCAGTAAAATGGTGGTTCTGCTCAGAAGCAGCTGTGGTGTGACAATATTTGTATCACAAGTTGCCTTTTTGCATTACCATCACACCTGGTAATTGAGTATCTTCTGCCCCATACTCAAACATAAATCTAGAGTAGTTTCATGAGAATTATTAACATTAGACATGTTCTAAACAAAGCACGCAATTAACTGGGAGTTCAACTTTTCCTTAATAATCTTAAGTCGCAGAAGAGCCCCATACTTACAGCCCATTCTGAAGAGCAGTGTCCCACAGTAGAAGGCACAGAAACAGCAACAGAGGACAAAGGCCATTAACAATCCATTATTTGTCCTAATTCAAGGACTGTTCCCCTGTTTGTTCTGCTGCCTGGTCTGGCCTGCAAAGCCTTGCTGACAAGAAAAATGTTTTTTCTTACCTAAGGTTTGCAAATAGTCACATTATAATTTCCTACCTTGGCCAAACTATTTCCTCTTAAATCTACCTGTCCAAAAGAGGAAAAATTCCAAAAATGAGCCAGTGTCATGGCAGCATTCGAGTGCTAGCAGAGCTCCCTGGAGCTCTCACTGCTCCAAATTCTTGCTACAAAGCCATCATTAAAAGCAGGCAAGTGGCTCCCAGACATCAGCTGCCAGAACTATTACAGTCCAAAGGCTTGACAGGGAGGAAAAGGGTTCCATGTGCTGACTCTGTACCAGATTTTCACTTCACTTCCATTTCACTTCCTCCTTAAATCCTGGCATAGGTATAACACAAGTATCCTGGGAAACTCTCTTACTGCAAGCAGAGCTAACATTAGCAAAACTGGTTTTGCTGGTATACTTTACACCAGTTCCTCAAATGAAACAAGCTATTCTAATAAAAGGATGCTTCCCCCACCTCCCCTTTCACCATCACTATATCCATAACCAAGATTTTTCCAGTATAAAATATTATTGAAAATCCAAATCCCTCACTGACATTTCTAGGCGAGATAACATTCCTTGTATAGTCCTGGCCTCGACTGTATTAAGACTTTGTCTAAATTAGAAATGTGTCCTAAGTATAATTCCACAGTCCAGGAATAGAGAAAAACTTTCTAAAGTGGAAGAAGTTGTACCATTGTATTTGTACCGTCAAATGACACAAACTCTGCTGTCACAAGCACAGTATCAGTGTTGCTGCAATTAGAGCAGGGCTTTACCCTACCCATGTCAGTAAGAAAACACTAATGTAAGGAACAGATTATTGCAATATTAACGCACGAGGGGAGGGGAGGATGCCACATCACCTAAGACCCGTGACACTTGTTTCTGTAATATATGATGGGATCTTTCAGGGTCATGGGCAGTAGAGGTTTGCAAACTTCTTTGAAACAGTATTTACTTTTTCTCCTGGGGCCAAGTTGAAGAAACCAGCTAGGCAAACTGCAGTCAGCAAGCTCAGTCTCCATTGCCTTCAGCAGGTGTTTTTAATAGCTCAGAGAGACTAAATTTTCTATACCATCACAGGAGAAAGGGGGAAGGATAAAGCACAAAAATATACCAGATCAATCAATTTATAAAGAAACAGATAACAATGAACTATTTTTTATTTTTAAGTGAGCTGAGCAATAAGGAAACGCATTATATGTATGATCATTTTTTAAAAAGTGAAAGATGTACTGTAGACCTTCAGTCAGTATCATACAGGAGCTGCAATCCATGCAACTCACCCCAAGGCCTCTTGTCAGCTCGGCAGAAGATGTAGAACAGTGTTGGCTTTATCAGGCAGGTCGGGATCTGCACTAGGCAGCCCTCTGTAGGACTGTCCTACAGATCAGAGTATTTTCAGTATCTGTTAAAGGAGGCCTTAACTGGTTTTAGAAGAAGCAGAACTGCAGTAATAAATCTGATCTCCTGAAGCATGAGTTGGAAGTTGTACCCTCCTGTCAGCAGGTTCACTGTGTGATGTATTGTGGAGCTTTGGCTGCAAAGAAGCTGTAGCCTGCAGTTAATGAGCTGTTCAAAGTAGCTGTGAAACTGTCAACTTAATTAAGCCAAGTTTAGTTAACAGTCATCTTTCAAAAATTTTGTGAGAAGCAGGCTCTGAAAGTGCCCAGCTACGCACTGTAGGAAAGTGCTGTGTACTTTTCTGAACCGAGAAATTAGGAATTCATGTGATAAGAGACAGTGCTATTTTATGAAGTCTTTAAAGAAAGCCCCCTGGCTGTCCCAGGATCTCAGGGAGCTGCATCATTTTTTCTATTTTTAGAAAGTTAAGAAGCATAAGCACTGGAGAACAGTCAGCAATGGTTTCTTAAGACGTCTGACCTCCAGAAAGACATGAGGAGAGAGGAAGGAGAGCCTCCTGAGAAAACCTTCTCGTGAAGGTCCGAGCTCTTGGTACCGAGTTCTGCATATGGGTGCATTGACAGAGCAACCACAATGCGAGAGGTTTGTCCTACCTAGATGACAGACAGACAGATAGAGAATCAGGAAGAACAAGCTGCTCTATACTCCCTATGTGTATTTCCATCCTTACTCTTGATATTGAATAGAGCACTTCAACACACACTACTCTCTTTCCTGTACCATAACCAGGTTAGCATAAGTTGAAGACCCTGTCCAAGCTAGATTAAAAAATAAGAACTTAGGGTATACCAAGTCAGGGGGCTCTATTCTATACAAATTAATTGCAAGCTAATTGGTAAATGTCCTGTACATTTCTGCTCTGGACAGTCTGCTCATGTCTCCTCTAGTACAAAAATATCTGTAGTAAACAAACTGAGTTATCACAATCCATTAGCCTGGGTTTCAACAAACCATTACCATTGGTCTCAGTTCATTCCTCAGTACAGAGGTTGAAGCTTCCCAAACTTAAGACAGGCTCTTTAGGCTATGAAGACCTCTTGTAGCACCCAGCAACAGCAGAGGTATAGTGCTGTTAGCCATAATCCCTCTGTCATGGTCTTATTTACCTCAAAAATCACTAAACTATTTTAGAATGAGCTGTGGAGACCCCTCCTTTAGGAGAATCTCCTAGAAATTCTAGCTGCTAGCTTGGGACCTCCCAATATTGGGATGGATGATGAAAAAAATGCCAAACTCTTCACCGAGACCCACCTCTCTGCAAAATGGAGGGAGAGAGAAAAACCCCCAACAATGAGATACTTTAGAGGTCCTTGTAACTCTTACAAAGTGGCATGAAGCTAATAGTAGTCAAGCATTCAAAGATTCCCGGGTAATATTTCAGATGTGTATTTACTGTTACTGAGTGTATTGTTACAGAAGTAAAGGGAAACTAGATGCTAACATTGTCAAAATGATTGGCCACAGCCAGGGAAGGGCTGCTGTGCTGTCAGATGTGCTCAACAGAACGCACTTCCTTGGTATCTTCATCCTGACATGGAATGGCACTGGCACAGCAAATCCTAACAAGTGGATGCAACGGGGTACTTCTCTGATCACTCAGCCAGAATGCCAGTCAGCTGCGGAAAAAATGCAAGGGGCCATTGACCAAAAGTATCAGGTTTCCTAAGGGGGGATGATAGTTCTTCTTGGCAGGTCACCCATGGAGAAAGGGCAAGAGCCCAGATGGCCTCATTGCTAAACACAATCTTTAGGAAACAACTAAAGGAGACATCGCCCTTGCTCTGATGATGGAAAAATTTAGGAGGTTCCTCAGCCTGTTAGGACCAATCACTCTTCCATAACAAGGTAAAGATCCCTGCGGAGAGCACTGAGAATTCTGCAACCTACAAGCAAAACCAGTCCCCATAGCAAGTCAAGCACTGGACCCCACCACTTACACTCAACACTGGCCTCTGGTCTTGACCTCATGATTAAATTTAGGAGGCAATGGCAGAGCAGTGCAACATACCAGGAAGGGTTCTCCTAACCCATATAATTCCTGTCCATAGAATAAAATGTCAAACATCACAGCTACCTCAGCACCCACAGCCTGCACTTCCATGCACAGCTCAAAGGCTCACAGAAGAAAGGGGGGGGTGGGGGGGAGGAAATCCATTCCCTGAACCTGCACCAGGTGTATTTCACTTCCACAGTCCTCAAAATTCTCCAGTTTCCTTAGACTTTGTATATCAACAAAGCAAGGTTACCCCACAATGCAAAATTTACCCCATGAACAGTGTCCCACAATCTTAGCATATAGCACTGCGAAAAGGAGTTTATATTGCCCAAAGAGCACAAGAGAGTCTTGTAAGAGCTCTTAGCAATTGGACAGCCAAGACAAAGTTAGGAGAAAACTTTAGAGCTATGTGACTTACAAAAAGGAGTCCTTTTCAGTTTAATTGGCAAAATAAGAAATGGCAATTTCAGCTCACTTTTTTGACAGTCCAGTTATGAATCCCACTGTAAGCAATTCACAAGACAGCTTAGCTTTTTAGAAAATGTGAACTTCAATCAAGTTCCTCCGAAAATTTGGTGCCTAGCAATTTTCCCATTGTCACACCATGACTAGAGCTGAGTCTGGGGATCAGACAAGCCGTTAGATTTCCCACACCTCCTGCCAGCCACTAACAGGGTTTGCTCCCTCTGCCCAACTCCCATTCTGGCTTTGAGGCCATGCCCTGGTACATGCAAAAAAACCACTTTCCAAATGTTATAACATACAAACAGGGACAGAAGAATAGGTGAGGGTTTTTTTCAGTAAAATATCATAAGCTGATACTTCAATATTTACCTCTAAGAACCAACAGTAAAGAATGCCCACAAAAATTCAGTTTTTTAATATTTGCTACCAAGACAGCAGGCTGACACTGTCCTTCAGGGACAAATACTGTCTTTGCCCTTCTCACCAAAGCCAGGAGTGAGAGGGATAAATCAGCTTCCTGACTGAACAGTTGCATTAGTTTCATGAGTTTTTATTTTTTTTTTTTATTATTAAGAAGGATCATAAAAACTAACTCTTTCTTATCCCCAAGAAGCCACTTGCTACTCAGTACCACCACCAGAGGCAGGGTGCTGTGAAAAGGCTTTGGGAGAAAACCTGTTTCCCAACAAGCTACTGCTCTAACACATTCACTTTAAAGAGCTGTAATTTGCAATAATATTTCAGAAAAAATAAGTCCCTCCTAAAAAGTAAGCAGCTGCCCCAAAGTGAAAGATTCTATGTTTGGTAAAGGTAAAATGTTATTGACTGAGGGAAACGGTACCATTGCTAGGCTTAGGGGCTGTGACTGACAGTGCTACCACTGAATTCAATCGGACTGTTCTCGTCACAGATCTCAGCTCCATGCCATTAAACAGCAAGAAACAAGATACATCTTTCCAGCATGGAGGACATACAATAACATAACTAATTGATGGTATAAGCGGAACAGCCCTTTCATCTGAAAGTCTGCAGAAAACAGATCACTTCCACGGCAAAAGACAAGACAACAAATAATAAGTAAATTAATAGTTAGAGCAGAATCAGTGGAAGCATAAAGCAGCATGTAAGTTCACAGGACTTACTCTACCTCACAGTCCAGTTACTAACAAAACAAAAACTGTTTGGGCTTCCAAACCCCTTATTGCCTGGCTTTGAAATGTTTCTTTGCTGTAAAACACCAACCTTACCATCAGTTTGCTTTCATCTGCAGAACACTCTGCCTCACATATGGGGGGGGGGGAGAAGCACTAGCTTCTCTGGTCATGAAGTCCTCTTCAAAATGCAAATCTGTGTTTAGTTACATTTCATCCCCTTTGCTTTCTTTTAAACACTTTCATCAGTTGTTCTTGGACCCTGCAACAGTATTTGCAGAAACAAATACATGAATGATCCAGATTGATAGTGTTTCAGTGCTAAGTATGTGCTAACACTGGTTTGGAAATTAAACCTCCATTCAAAAGTTCCACTCAAGAGCACAGGTCTTTTAATTGTATTTTTCAACTTAGCAACTAAATTTTAAGGAGATAAAACTAAAATATCATATTACATGTCAAAATTGTGAAAAATAAGAAGTAAATTAGCACGTCCAGACGAAAGCCAGAAGAGGAACATAAAAAACTGTTCTCGTTTTTGTACCTTTAAATAGATTCCTTGCATCTTTCTCCAAAGCACACTCTGATGACTGCTGTTAGAGACAAAGCACTGAGTTACACAGACACAGTTTGTTCCGAGGGCAACTCTTATGCTCCTGGGTATACGATGGCGCTGATCCTGCACGACACATAATTAAGATCAAGCATTCAAGTAGAAACACACCAGGAGTTGGCCAAAGAGCCACACACTGACACTGGCAGCCTGGTTCTTCTGATTTCAGCTCAGGATCTCCAGCCTTGGCCACACCGCTGCACCATGGCTTACACAATCATCATCTGCAACCACAAACCACCAAACTTCAGGTGCATTGAGCAGAAAACTACACAGGTACAAATACGCAGAAAGAAGTTCTTTTGAATGGTGGGAAATCCAAAGTTTTGACTTTGAGACCTCTCAAGAACAGCAATAGATGCACAGATTTCATTTCATGATCTGAAGCCACAGCAGCTTATAATCTTTATGCAGGTACTGCTCGAGAACAGCCCCCACTGCTGTAAGAAGCTGAGACACACACACACACCCCCCCAAAAAAACCCAAAACCAAACCAAACAAAAAAAATAAAAATCATTTGCTGTCCCGTTACTCACATGGGTAGGGAGTTAATAATACCAATTGTTGGTAGTTTCTTACATTATGTATGGATTAAGCAATCATAAAACATGACCCAACCATAAGGGCTGACACCCTACTTGCACTTCAGAGAAGCCAGGTAAGTTTTGCTCACAGACCAGAGATCAAATTCTGACTGTTGTGAAAATTTTAAGAACTTTGCCACTAGCTTCAGTACAGCCAGGAACTTGCTCACTGGAGCTCTACTGATATCCTTCTGGAATGACCTTTTTTTTGCCCTTAATACAAATGTTATTGTCACTACTTTTATTTTCAAATCACATATCCAATGGGGAGTTATTTTCTACCATAATGAGAGGAAAACACAGCAGTCCCAATTCTGCCCCTACTACACCCCTCAAGCCCACAGATTTTAATGGGTTTGTATGACTCTCATTTTGGACATAATTTGGCCCATCAATAACTTCAGTATTTGAAAAGAATTCTTCATTTTGCTTTGAAAAATTAAGTGCCAATATCTTGCCAGCAAGCCCAGTGCATCTACACTCCACAGTGTAGCAAAGCTCTGTATTCCAGTACTTGTAGACTTACATCCTGATATTCATCCTACGCAGAGACATTTAGCACTGAGTTACAGCTCATGGAATAGTGCAATTTCACCAGAGAGTTAAACTGCAGCAGTGTGCAGGGCAAGTCACTCCTGCTTCAAGTTACCAAAGCAGTAGGTGTGGTTGTCCTCAACCATTTGTGGAATTTTGCACCAAACTTTTATGAAGGAAAAAAACCCCAACACCACAAACCCACAACCAACCAAAAAAAACCCTTAAAATTGAACGAAACAGCAGACAGCATTCCAAAAATAAGAAATACACAACTGCAAACTCATTCGTCACAGCTGAACGCTGACCTTGACCTATCTACCTATCACACAGATACGTCTGTGCATTCTTGGGATTAAAATGCAAAACTTGGAATTAAAATCACTGTTGTAAAACAGAGTTCTACACTTCAGTGTCAGAAGAGGTGTAATTCTGATAATTCGGTAAGAACGAGGAACATAATCTGACAATGCAAAAGTCTAGATACTCCTAAACACGGGAAGATTGTATTCAATGAGGATCAAAGTTCTTTTGTTGTACTTTAATTAAAACATTAGCATAGCTTTTCCAAACAAAATCCTTATAAAGAAGGTTTACTTTGCTCGTTGCTTACTGAGGTTATTTGTCTGATTAAATTTTATTAGAGATAACAGAACCTCAAACTGAAAGACAGAAAGAGATGGTAAATGTGTAACTTTAAAAATACATTGTCTTTCAGTGGCAAGTAAGATGGGGCCTCAGAAAGTTTCCACCACATCCCAGCAGGGAGCTAAAGGTCATTGCTAACTCGAAGTTAAAAACAATGGGAAGCAGAGGATGTCATTCTTTCATATTTGCCCAGTGATTCTGTGTTTTCTTTGTATGGATTTACTTAGGAAACTGGGAAATCTAAAAAACAATTAAAAGATTTCAAGGTTACCATTTTCCCTTAACAATATCAGAAAGCTGTTCATGTCGCTATGCAAGACATTTGATTCATAAAGGAAAAGCTCTCTTACTCGAAGAGGTTTGATCTTTTCAGGCTTATAAAATGTTTGAAGTTTCCTGTGCAACTTTCAAATGAATGTGCAAAATAATTCTGTTTTTGCAAAAAGAACTAATTCTTCTTTCCAATAAAGAACTAGAGACAACTTAACATCTGTTAAAAATATTATTTAAGAAACATTAATTTCTATCCTGATTTGAAAAAAAAATATCCTTTACATAGTATCTACTTACTTCACTCAGGAATGAAAGACATACCTGGCCAACAAGGAGATTGTCTTTACACCAACAAAAATATGTCATCCTAATTTCTAGGGATCTAGTACTCAAAAATTGTCTATCGTAATAAAGTTGCAAACTGAAAGCAGTATTTCCTCCTTCTCTAAGGAAAGACTGGAATCCTAATTTGAGTCCCTAAGACTGGGATCAGAATCTTTTTCATTAGCAACAGTATTTTATTCCCAAAATTGCTTTTAAATGTTGAATATTCCTTTTTTATTCCCAGTTCTTTTGCTTTGCAGGGACATTAACTCTCTATATACATAGACTATTTTTAATTTAAAACACTATCAAAACCCATCTCAAATCACCTTATCAACCACATTCAAAATAGATAACTTAATTCACATCAATATATTTCCACATCAAAAAATAGGTTCTAACCCTCATCTTTTCTCCTGAACAAAACCATACATGTGGGAGCTGGTTTACAGAATACCAAGCTTTTTCCTTTATGTAGAGTGACAGACTTAAGATTTTACAAGGAAGAGAAGAAAAGGGCCTGGGAGTTTGATTTGAGGCCAACAGTTCAACCCATAGTAAAAGGCGATGGTCTGGAAGAATGCACAAATTAGAGACTCCGCTATTTAATTTCACAGCATGTGTACCAACATCATTTATTATATTTTGGCCTTAGTAGTGATTTTAAGAAAGAACCTAAAAGGGGCTGGATGCTGAAATTATTTTGAAAAGCAGAGGGCTTTAACACCACCGCTTCCTTGATGCCTTTGAAAACTTAAAAATCCGACTCTGGGCAATAAAACTATTTAGTATGTCACGCACATTAAAGCTATTCAATTTGCATCTTGTCATCCTGTGCCAATTTAAATTATGGTTAAATGAAGATACCTAATTATTTAACCCAATGGACTGATAGCAATGTGTAGAATGTCACAGGGCCAAGCAAATACCTCGTGAAGCTCCACTGGATGAATGGGTCTGACGTATAAAACATTGCAATTCACAAGGAAAACTGCTCTTTGGACATGAAATCACACACTATGTGCAATCCCAGAAACATTGTGAACAGTGTTTTAATTCCATCCCTGGCTGGTAAAGCAGTTGATGATGTGGGCATATTATCTATCTCCATACACACCACCAAAATAGAACACAATGCTAAATTGTTCTCCTATGTCTGCAGGTGCTTCTGCAGTCCCCTTGCAAAATGACAACTTACGTAAAGCTCCTATTGAAACAATTTCACCTCGGGGCCAGTCTGCTCATTAACATATTTGCTTTAGGTTTCTTGCACTTTTTTGCTGAGAGTCATTTATCACTGACGGTAGTACAACTGTTGGATAAAAAATTTCGTGGAAGTTACAAATAATTCTCATACAAATATTTCTCATTTTCTTGACAGGGACATTTACTTAAATATGAGAAACAGATATTAAAGCATGCAATAAGGGAAACAAAACGGTTTCCAAACAGCACTTTTTCAAAGTTTCAAATTAAGTATGAGCAACTTTCTTAGTGAGACAGTCTTCATACTCTCATAGATTGAAAGCATCTTCTAAACTAAAATTCATTGAACGTGAAGTATCCGTAAGTGGATGTAACCATTTCACTATTTCATATCTTTATATTTAGACTTAGCATTTTTAATGCAAAAACTGAATTGCTGGCACCTGAAATAGCAAGGCAATGCTGGTACCTTAACGCTGGAATTTCACACCCTGTGTGATACTGAGAATGGTAGAAGATGGAGAACTAATAAGTTTATCACCTCCCACTCTTCTGCCTGGCTTATAAGAACATTCTACAACTAGAAAATTTCTCACCGTGAGTGTTCTTACACTTCACTCTGAGACATACAATTAAGAATACGAAGGGTACAACACAGTAAGATAAATACCCAGAATTGAAGAAATAAAGGCTTGTTTTTAATACTTCCTCTATTGACACATTCAGGTGGCAGAAAAGGAAAAGCTTTGAAATTAACTACCTAAAACGGCCAGGGAAGAGACACAAAGCAAAGCTCCAACCAGGGGCAGTGAAGAAGCAAAGGACAGAGAGAAGTTAGTATTTTGTGCCTGGCAAACAAATTTCCAGCTAAAAGGATTTTTCAGTGAGTTTTTGTTTGTCAACAGTAAGTACTCCAAAAATCTAGTGTCTAACCTTGCTAATATCAGTCAAACAAAGAATTGCCATCAGAAGCAGTGACACATTTTGCATGAATTGGTTTGTGTGACCAGGAGAGGTACCAATAACAACGCTTTAAAACACAGCTTATGCTATCTTAGTAGTGCCGTGATCTATCTACATGCTGCGAGTGATTTACAGCTTGGGTTTTTTCCAGTTTACATTGCAAACAACATGAAATTAAAAGGTAAAGATAAAAAATAGACTTAAATATGAACCCAGTTCAGATGTTGCCACGCCAGTTCATATCATTTAAAAATTAGACTCCTTTCCCCTGGGTTCAGCATAAAAAGCGTACAGCCTGAAAGTCTGGAACCGTCAAGATTGAGGCAAGTTTGTGTCTCTCAGCGTGGGAAGGCTCCTGTCAGCGGGAGCGGGATCTCTGAGCAGGAGGGCTGACGTCAGGGGAAGCGGGAGGGAAGCGGGGATGGGAGGTTTGTCAGGGAAATGATCGAGGACGGTCTCAGTGGCAACAGGGAGGAATCAGGAGAGGGTGGATGGGCTCAGTGGACACTACGTGTGGGAGTTTCACAGGGTGGGAGAGCTCGTGTGTTCCGAGGGGGAGGAATTACCAGACAGGCAGGAAAAGAGCAGACAGCTCTTTTTGGACTAAATAATGTGCTGTTAAATGCTGAAACGAGACCCACTTCAGCACTGCAGGTACAATATAGCACACGGTCTCCTATATGCATAATTATGCAACCATTGGTTTGCAGTGACTGTAAAATTCTCAGGCAATTTCACAGGGTTTGAATGAAGAAAACTTACTGGCTGTAGGGCCATGGACTTAAACTGGCTGTCTTGTATCAGCTGATAAATTAAAAGGCTATTTCACATTTAGCCCTGCTGGCTTAGGACTACTTTTAATTTAAAATAAAGGAAGTTTGGATTTACTCTGTGATCCCCTTGCACCCAAACGCACATATTTCTGTGTTAAATATACATGACAGGGAGAGTTACACAAGAGAAGAGGAAGGAAATCTCACATACGTAAAAGAATGACAGGGCAAAATAAATGGGCAATGCATGTGCTGCAGTGTATATTAATGCACTATAGATGAGTGAAACACACGTGATGTTGGGACAGCATATGCTTATGAATACACAAGTAAATTTTAAAATAAATGCCCATTAAGTCCTTATACCATTCCAGCATTTACTCCACTTATGCTGTAGACTGAACAGAGGTATTATTCTAAAGGTGTTTAAGCAGATTTCTATAAAGCCAAGTACCTTCCACATAAATTCAACACCACAAATGCCTGAACAAAAAAAATCATAACTAATATATATGAAAAGATAGACTATCACTTCTTTGAGTCCACTTTCTTGACATTTTTAGAGCTAAAAAAATAACCCACAGGAAAACTCTCCTTTGCAACCGTACTGGATATCATTTAAGATTCCTGACACAGCACTGGATAATCAAACCTCAGTCACTGTTTCTAAGTCTTGCTCATCATTCACTGGGAAAAGTACAGCATTTAAGCTGTAGAGCTGATACATGGAAAATTAAGAGAAGGGTTTTCATGGCTGGTTCACTTTATAGATATGGCACTTGGATTCCAAGTTGCTCATGAATTTTCAAATTAAAGTCATATATGAAATTACTAATTAAGGTGGGAGATGCAGGTGCCATGACCAAATACTATTTATTAAAAGGGCTCCTCCATTTCCTATATACTATCATCATACTCATATATACCAGAAATAAGTATTGCAGCATTTATCTCTGAATAGACACTCTCAGGATTGCTCTCTGCAAATTTGCTATGGATAAACTTAGATTTTTCCATATTAGGAAAGAACAGGTTAACTTTTTTAGCTATGGTGTTTAAATTGATGCAAATCACAAAATACAGTATGCTCACAACATAACCCCAGAAAATGATCCTCTGCTATCTGGCCAGAAGAAAGATATAATAAGATATAAATGTAAAGCCAAGATAAGTCTCGGGGGTTATTAGCAAAATATATAATGACATTTTACAGTTAGCATGGGTTATTTATTTTTATGACACTTTCTGACTTGAAAAATGTGCACTGTAGCTAACAAACTGATTCAATAAAATGTATTGCACTACCTATTATACATATTTTAATAAACTTAATGCTAATGCCAGCCAAAGTGAAAAGTGAACAGTGAACAAAGTGAACAGGCCGAGCTCTGTTCTTAGTCTCACATAGGACTTTCTTGGCTTTAATCTGAGCATATACAACAAAAGAATGTGAATGAGTTTCAATTAAAATGCCCTGAAGCCAAGTGAAAGTGCTATGTAGGCAGGTTACTGGCTATTCACACAAATTCTGATGATACCACCGCTGGCCAAAGCACAAAAGTTTGCAGCATCTTCTATTTGTGTGAGGGAATCCCAGGGGCCATAAAGGGTGTACTACACACTGAAGAACAGCAAGAGTTCCTAGCAGCACCCTAATTCTTACAGTTCTTCTCAAATCAAAAGTCCTTTTAACTCCAAAACAGCACAACGTCCTGCCCAATGCTCCTTTTGGCTTTGGGGATTTCAGGCTCCTGCCCCTTATTGTCAATGTTCTCACACTTTGTTTCTGTCCAAACAGCTTCACTGGACTGTGAGAACTGCTCTCCAGTGATAGCGTAGCCCTCTCTCCAGCACAATCCAACACGGTTATCTAGCACCCTAAGAACTGTAAATCTGATTATGCTATACTATACATATTATATAACGATAAAAGCAGAGAATGAAAGACCATGCTACCTTATAGCTTTAAAGAGTATTATAGGATTTTGCACTTGAAAATCATGCAGATGTGATGTGTCCAACGGATTATGTGTTCAGCTGATCACAAACAGAATTCTATTCCCATTTCTCAAAACCCATTGTTTCACATCAACGTGCTTAGAGTGATGACAGGGGCAGAAAATATGACAGAGTGATAAAAATCAGAATGACTGCCAATGAGATTACAGTATGCATATGAACCAACATCAGCCGTGTAGCATCTAGCTGAATTACCCAAACCTCATAACAAGAATTTTTACAAAGTTCTTAAAAATGAACACTAAAATTTAACAAAACTAAAACTTCTTCCCTCGCATGCTTCTGGAAACAGGTTTTGGAGCTGGTTTTTTCCTCATAAGCAAGCACACAGAAGACAAATTCACAAAATTTAAATGTTAAGAATTTTTAGATTCTGTAACGTGCAATTATAAACACAATTAAAAATTCAGCTAGCAAAACAACAGTCGGGACTCTGATGACAACTTAAGTTTCCTTACTGTGGTTACTGTGTTAAATATACCATAAGCATGTCCATCATGTGTGAACAGGGCCATAAAGTTCAGTTTCCTGCACAGTGTTATTAACACTAAATTTAGTTTATCGTAACACTATTCAGCTTCACGTTCTGCCTCAGGTATCGTTAATTCCTCCTCCAACTTACTACTTGCAAAGTGCCTTCTCATTTTCTAGACTCCTGTTAGACTCCTATGAACTGAGATTACTATACCTGGAGGAAAACAATTGAAGAAACTCACTCACAGTACTGAAAAAAATATTCCAGGTCAATAGTCTAGAAGCTGCCTTAATGAGCACGTAAAAATCCTACGAAAACTACAAATCATTAGAGCTTCTGTGAATCTGCAAAACACTTGACATTTAGCTAGTTCTTGTCTGCATCTGAAGGCAGTATCTTATATTTACGGCATGTATATCCCAGTTCTTATCACAGTAACCCAGAGCAGATCAGCCATCTTATATAATATCCTCTGGGCTGCTACAATTTGATTTTTTTTTTTTTATATTTGCAATTACTTATTTTTATGAAATAGATAATCCTCTCTCCCCCCCCCCCCCCCCCCCCCCCAAAGAAAGCAAAGATATAGAATAATCAAAACCTATTGCACCGGGAACCAAAGTACAACCCATAAACAAACAGGCCATCAACAGAAAGTAAACAGACAAGCAAGCACTCCGCACCACTAACTCAAAGAAAAAAAAAAAAAAAAAAAATCACAAATTACAATTTCTTTCAGTAATGTGTCTGCCGACATACAGCCTTGCATTGTATCTCTACGTAAGAGCATGTACGCTAACACACACGCAAAAAAACCTCCAAAAACTACCCTATTTGCAGCAACGGACAAGATCAACAAGTTAATGTAAATCAGTACCCAGAGCGAAAACCTCTGTCGCTCTCCTTTCAACTTTCTGAATGGAAGAGGTATGCAAATTGATCAGCCCGGCTAGCAGATGGCTTCAGACTGCGATTTGCCTCTGCTTCCAAAGGAGACAAGCACAAACAGCAACACCGGAGGAGCCGGCACAAACAAACGCACACGGAGAGGAGAGGGTGGCTGTGAAGCCCCCAGGCACGGCACGGTCCCACCACCGACGGACGGGCCCTCCGCGTCCAGAAGCGAGACCCGCGCCCCTGGCTCTAACGACTGAGGAGGACAATCACACCGCTCTGCTTCCCAGCATTAGCAAAACTCCTTTCGTGGCACGAAGAAAAGAGCCTTGGGTACATCTGTAAAGTCGTTTCATGAGGCTGATTAGTTTATAAACGAAAGTAATAGCTCAAGTCAGGAAAAGCTCCCCCGCAACGTATCGCTTCGGCAGGGAGACTCCTTGGGTTAAACCGCTACAGCCAACTCCTGCTCTGAGAGAAACAGTGCTTGTGTTTCGCACCCTTTTTTTACCTTAACACTGGATCTGCTGGTCTGGGTCTCTGCCTCCATGCTCTGGCTGTTCTCCCTCTTGTCTTTCTTAGAGGAATTAGTCCTCACCTTATAAGTGGATGTGTTGGAGGATTTAATGAATAATCCTGGGACGGGGTTGCCTTGCTGCTGTTGAGACATGGTTGTGTTGGTCTGGTGAGGGGAATTGCACTCCTCAGACTCTTTGCTACTGTGATAGACCACTCTGCTGTCAGAGATGTGGATGCTTGGAGCACAGCCCATGCTTTGTGGCCACCTGGGGAATACTTCTAAACCGTATATATATATATATATATATGTATATATATATCTCTTCCCTTCCCGTCGGTATTTTCGCCCTGCTTAATTTTTTGTTAACAGGTTGAATCTCTTTCCTGCGTCTCCGCTACACTCTGAAGCATGGCCATCAGTCCCTTCTACACCACCAGAAACGTGTCTGTTCTCCGTGTCCTCCAGAAAAAGGGGTCCTTTTTATCTGAATCTCAGCAGTGAGCTGGGAAGCAGCGGGCTGGGAAGCTGGAGGAGAGGGAAGGCAAGATGGGGAAAAATAATTTAAAAAAAAAAAGTTAAAAAAAAAAATCAAGAACCGGTCGACTTCATATTTTCACAGATTATTATTATTTTTTCTAAGCCATCTGAGAATCTTGGTAGGGTTTTCTTTCCTTCTGGGAAAGAAAGGAAAAAAAAAAAAAAAAAGAAAAAGGGGGTGGGGGGAGAAGGCAAAAAATAATGTAAAACCCCCGAGCCCCGAAGCACACGTACACACCCCCCAGCGTCTCCTCGGCCGGGCGCTCAGAGCGGCCGGGGACACTGCACCATCTCCTCCCTCCTAGTCCGGAGCACGGCGCATTTTCCACCTGGCTTTGCAGAGCGTTACCGATTAACCCGGGCAGGGACCGGGCCGGGGGGGGCCGCTCCCCGCCTCCTCTTCAGGCAGCGCTCGCTCCTCGCCGTCCCGCTCGGGGCCGTGCTTTGGGGGGGGGGAGGGCAAAATAAATAAATCTTTCAAAAAATAATAATAATGGAGAATCGCCCCGCCGCCCCGAGGAGCCGGCTGCGCCCCTCACGCCGCGCTGGGCATGTCCCGCGGGGGTGACATGCAGGTTGCCCCGTCCTCGCCCCCTCAGGCGGCCGCCGGGCTCTCCGGCCGCTGCAGCGGCATCCCGCTACCGGCTGGGCGCCGCGGGAGCGGAGCGGAGCGAAGGGGAGCGGGCCGGGCTGGGCGGCGGGGGAGCTCCCCCTCAGCGCCCGGGGGCGACCCGCGGTAAAGGGGGACACGGCCCCGGAGGGCTGCGCGGAGCCGCGGGAGGAGCCGGCTCACCGGGCGGAGGCATCAAAAGGCCTCCATGTTGGGGGGGATATTTTTTTTTTTTTGGTCAGGGAAATGATGCAGAGAAGAAAAAAAAAATTTAAAAAAAAAAAAAAGGGGAAAAAATTAAAAAGCGGGAGAAGTAGAAGGAAAACGATCCTAGCGTCCCATCCCGGCGGAAAGGCTTGCAGCGGTGAGAGCTCTAATTCCCGGGGCCGTGGTGTCCAGGTCCCTTGCAGCAGGAGAAGTGCCTCTCTCCTCGCAGCCGCCTTCCCTCGCTCTGCGCCCGCCTTGTTATTATTGATGTTCCTCAGCAGCAGCAACGGCGGCGGCGGCGGCAGCAGCAGCAGCGCCAGCAGCGGCCCCCGCCCCTCCCCTCACGCCCGCCCCGCCCCGCCCCCGCCGGCGCTGCCCCGGCGCTTGACAGCGGCGCAGCCAATAGAAGCGCCCGCCCGGCGCTGACCTCCGGCCCGCGCTGGCGTCAATGCAAATCAGCCGCCGAGGGCCAATGGCGCGGGCGCCCCCCGGCTCCGCCCGCGCGAGCCAACTTCGAACGGCCGCCCGGCGCGCGCCCGGCGGGTGACCGCGGGCCCGGCACCGGCTCAACGGCAGGCGCGCGCCGCCGCCCTCAGCCGCCCACCGCGTCAGGCGTTGCTCCTGTTTGTTACCGGTCGGAGCCAACCGCCGGTTAGGGAGGGTCAGAGGGAACTTCGGATGGAGGAGCCGGTATCGGAGACATAATTTTGTCAATAAGCTCCAGCATCTGAGAAGGGAAAGTGACACATCGCAGGAGGAAACTGCTTCAGTAGTGTGGCCAGCAGGGCCAGGGCAGCGAGTGTCCCCCTGTACCCGGCACTGGTGAAGCCACACCTCGAGTACTGTGTCCAGTTTTGGGCCTCTCACTGCAAGAAAGACGCTGAGGTGCTGGAGCAGGTCCAGAGAAGGGCAACGAAGCTGGCAAGGGGTCTGGAGAATCAGTCTGATGAGGAAAGGCTGAGGGAGCTGGGGCTGTTTAGCATGGGGAAAAAGAGGCTGAGGGGAGCTCTTATCGCTCTCTGTAACTACCAGAAAGGAGGGTGTAGCGAGAGGGAAGGTCAGTCTTTTCTCCCAGGTCACAAGCAATAAAACAAGAGGCAACGGCTTCAAGTTGCACCAGGGGAGGTTTAGATTGGAGTCCAGAGAAGGGCCATGAAGATACCCAGAGGGCTGGATCACCTCTGCTGTGAGGATAGGCTGAGAGACTTGGAGTTGCTCTGGAGAAGAGAAGGCTCCTGGGAGACCTTACAGCCCTTCCAGTTCCTAAAGGGGCTACAAAGAAAGACAGGGAGGGACTCTATCAGGCAGCATAGTGATAGAATGAGGGGTAATGGTTTTCTTTACATCTTTTATTTGCTAGGGGTAAAGGCTGGAAAATCATCTCTTCCCTAATCTTCCTGCTACTGTGCAGTTTCAAACATAAACAACAGTCACATAAACTTCATCCACCCTCTAATTTAGCTGATCTATATAGACTGTTAGAACCAGAAAAAGACACTAGCTCCTGTGTGCTCTCATGGGAGCTAGTTTAGATGCCCACTTAAGAGAAGCACTTAACAATAAATGAAGGGAAAGGCTTAACATACCTGCTTTAAACAGTGGCCACTGTTTGGAGAGGGATCTTGTCCCCGTTCTTTCCTTTATGTTAAGCATCACTTACTAGATCACATCAATAAGAACATATTTAAGCACAGCTAGAAAGATGCTGTGTAAGAAGAAAATGCTGCAGTTCCTACTTGTGCCATTAACCGCAAGTGTGGGCTCTCCTCTTGCTTAGCCTTAATGGATCTGTCAGCAAAACTGCTATTGCATTTTACTTCTGGTGGCACTGGAGGAGTCAGAGACAGCAAAACTTCATTTTTCAGAGCTGCACATTCAGTTTGCAGTGCTGACACCTAGAGTTAAGCTTTCTACTTTGTACAATAAATGAGTTTGATTTGCAGCTACACAAAGACAAAATGTACGTTTCATGGAGTCATTTCAAAAACTATCGATATTAAAAACTATCTTTGCTTTCCATTTTGGAGGCAAACACCCATTTCAGTTTATCCAAATGACAGACAAACAAATACAGGAGGTGGAGAAACACTTTGTTCAACATTATACAATAATAGCCTGACAAAACAACAAACACATGCGTGACCTCTTTGCCCTTTTTCAAAAGTTTTTTCACACTAACCCTATGCAGATTATTTCAATCTACAGAATAACTTCAAACAAACAAAAAAAAGCATTAATTTGCAAGTTTTTTCAGATGAGAACTCACACCGCTTGAGGAGCATGAGGTGAGCACAAAATACCTGAATGATCACCTAGTAGTTTAACAAAAGCCAATGAGAAGTTGCTAGAGTTGTGGCTGAACTGATGAAAATCCAACTAAAGACAAAAATTTCTATTTGAACAAGACACCGGCACAGGAATTGGTTTGTTTCTCTTCAATTTGAAAACATTGGTGCTGTTTTTTTACTGCCACTAGAAAAATACATCAGAAAGTACCGATTTAGCCATTGCCTAGAGCCAGAGAGAAGGGGTGAAAGCATCCTCACCAATGGCAGTCATTTGTCACTACACTGTACGAACTCTGTGGATAAAGGGGCTCGTTCAAGCTTGTTTGCTGAAGTGCAGCTCAGGAAATTGTGGCCCCTATTATTCAAAAAAATGAAATAGTGCAAAAGAGCAGAGGAAGAATAGGAGCGTAGACACTGGCAGATTAGGGCTGTGGGGGAAGTGCAAGGTCAGTACAGAGTCAGTAAGTGAGAGGTCAGAAGAGAACTAGCTCTAGGAGACAGCTGGGGAATGAGAAAGGTTATTTATGGAGAATAAGGTTGAGCTTCATTCAGGATTGCAGAATAAGAAGGAAGGCTAGGAAAGAGTTTGAAATGATTGTTATCAGCTTCATCTGTAGACAAGTGGGTGCTGTGGAAGATCAAAGTATTTAGAGAACAAATACATAAGCTTAAACTTTAAAAGGGATTGAAAATTACAGTATTCAGCCACTTCCCCCTTTATCTCATAAACAAATTATATTGGATCCTGCCAACTTTCACAGAAGTCCAAACAACACATGGACTCCCAGATTTCTCCCCAAATGTCCATACGCAAAAGCACTTCCCCTTGATGCATCCATTTCACGCAGCCCTTGACCATTTCCCAGTGCACAATTATAAAAGTTTGTGCACGAGCACTGGGGCAATTCACTCCTGTTCAGTTACACAAAACCGAAGAAAAGGTTTGGTGCCCAAATCCAATTCTGCCCAGGACACTGACAGGCAGAATTACGCAGCAGAAACGATGGACTGACACCTGCATACCCATAGGAACAACGAATATCAGTGTGCTTTGGGAAAAGATGTTTGTTCAGCGACAGCAAAGCAAACGTGCCTGCAGTCCTGTGAGCACAAGGCAGCAACCTTGATTTGAGATTACTCTATGGGGTTTTAATTGCTTCTCTCCCTAAACCATCTGTGTGTTCCAACTGTGCCTTCCAGCCTTCTGAAAAGTTAGGCAATCCTGCTGCTCTCTAGGCCAGCGAAGGAGGCAGTGGGGAGGAGGAGGTGGAACTGCAGAAAATGTGCCAGGACACAAACAGCTGAATGGACTCTACACTGTGAACTACTGACACGTGCAAGCTGTGACAGAGCTCGTCTGCACAGCCCCGAGATATTAGAGAAGAGAAAGTGTGGACCTGCCTCAGCCACATGTTAGTATCAGCATTGCACCCCACATCAGGCCAGGGTACTTCTGCTTGCTTGTGTAGAGGCGACAGGTGTCCTGGAACTGGGCAGGTGACATGAGACAAGGGTAGAGTTTGTCCCGAGACAGATCAGCCCCAGCTCCTGGAATGTACAAAAGTACAACGGGTTTGTTTTCTGCATCGCTTTTCTGATGTCCTGAGAAGCCCCAAAGCCATTGACAGAAGCACCGCTCTGAAAGCCTGGCAGGCTGTCTGGCTTGCTCTTGTTGCCTAATTGTGATTGCAGAACACAGACAATTGTCTGTACCACTTGGAAATCAGGACCTGCAAGACAGTCTAAGTCAGCAACTTTTTCAACTCTAGCACCAAAGGCATTCAAGTCTAAAGCTCAGATACTTCATATATGTCACAAGCTTCATCGTCATAACTGGTGTCAAAATGGGTTTTGCAGCTGTGGTTTACACATCACGCTCACTGCTGCTCAGTGATGAACAGGACAGACAGGCTATTTCTGGCAGAAAAACGTACCCCCTTCTCTACTGTACCTTCTTTCCACTTTGATTACCCTCTTTGCTATCCCACAATGTGGAAGTCTCTTTTTAGCCTCATCCTCTCCTAAAGATTTGTCTCCCTTTCTCCTATTTCTTAGTCTCTCCTGCTTCTTCCTACCTTTTCCTCAGATCCTTTTGCTTCCTCCTCTAAGTACCCCTTTTGTCATCTGTTTTCTCTTGGCATCTCCCCATCAGATTGAAATTCTTTTACCTGTCCCCAAAGCCTCTATGATCTCCTGAAAGCTCAGACAGCCTGCTTCAGCCTCCCAGAAAAGCTCCCCATTTCTTCTGCTTTCACAATTGTCCATTTGTCCAATACTTCTTGAGTATCCTCCATAATTACATCACCCAAGAGCAGCACCCGCTTACTCAGCGGATGCAGAGTGAAGGTGACCAGCTCTCTGCCACGAGCTTTAATGACCAGGCATGGGGCTTCTGATGCTGCTGGCTTACACAGGCTTAGCTGAAGCCTGACTTCAGGGGAGCAAGGCATATGCAGGGAGAAGGGGTGACAGCACAGTTTCCTTGAATCTCCTCTTCCCCAAAGAAAGCTAATGCTGGATCTGTGTGCAGCTGAGACTGACACCCGCAGCATTGCTGATCTCCCTAGGCACTGTGGGTATAGATCCTTGGATTAATCCGAGGCCAGAGCAGATTACAGAGCCCTTACCGCTATCTTAAAGCCTCACAGGTTTTCCTCTCCCTCTCTTCCCAAGTGTCTAAGTGCTCACCACCTAGAGGAGGCCATCATCCAAGCCTTGTCTTTCCAATCCCCAAGCCTGGGAGCCCTACACATCCCAGGGAGCGCAGCACACGGGATGCGGGAGGCTGCGTGGTATCATCCAGCTGCTCGGGCAGTGCCAACCCCAGAGCTCGGCAGGCAGGAGGAGTGCTCTGTAAACGACTGCTGCCAAAGCAGCCTCCAACAGCTCCCACTGCCTGGCCTTGCCTCCAGTCAGCCAAAAACTCATGGGGAAGGGAGGAACAAAGCACTGTCGTCCCCACCCACTCCCCTGTAATTATCCTGGATTATCTCTCTGGATACACAGTGCCATGCAGCCAGCTGTGACCATAGAGAATTAGCTGTTCCCCTCTTAGAGAATTTTTCCTTCTCTCTTCCTAAGTATTTTTAAGCTAACTTACATTCATTTAGCATGCAACCCTTTCAGTTTGTGATTTACTAAACCAAAGATGACTTGGTCCTTCTGCTAGGAAACTGTTCACACTTTGGTGGGGTGATACACCCAGTTCTTACATGCTGTGGACCTTGCTGCCCATTTTCCAAGTCTTTTGGATCCCTGTCATATCTATCCATCCTCTGGCCCAGTCAAAGAGAGATCCCAGCTTCAGGACCCTTCAGACTCATAAATTGGCTCCTGGTGCCATAAGCCCTATATCACATTTTCACCTGGATTCAGTAAGAGAAAGCAAAAGTAAATCAGGAAAAGAAAGAAATAACCTGGCTCCCCTATCAAGAAATCGGTCTTCTCTGGTCAAAGCTAGAACGACACGTTCTTTATCTTTGTCAGCCTATCCCTGCAGCTGAAAGATCAGGTCAAACTAATGAAGCTTTCAAACTAAGATAGGGTTTCAAAACCATAGATTTTCTCTCCCTGACTCTCTCCCCATCTCTCCTATCTCAGGTCCCCACTGCCTTCTGCCCAGCAGCCGCTTTCTCACTTGCTCCTGGTTAACCAGCAGTGCTAGTGGCCAGCAGCCTTCCTTCCTGGGCCAGCATCCTTAACCCTTCCAGAGATGGATGGAGTAAAAGTGGAAGAGAAAAAAAAACAAAATACAGAGCTAGAAACTCATCCCTGAAGCATGGCAGCAGCAGGAGCTGAAAAACTCTCTAAAATAACTCTTTAAGACAGGCTGTACACCCGCAAAACAGACAGCTTTCACAGTTGCTTAATTTATTATTTAAGGAACAGATCCATCATCTGTAGTTGTACTGAGCAGTAACTTATTATATAGTCACAATAGTAAAAATTCCCATGTACTGGCTGTGAAATTTATGTTCCTAGATCACTCAAACATCTGAAAAATTTGTCCTACAAACATGTCTGAATAGAAGACGGAACTGGACCTCATCTGGATACTTAGCAACTTCAAGTACATTTCCTTTGCTTGAGCCAAACACTCAGTCATATCCAACTACGTACAATCCTTCCCGTAGGTCTTTCTGTGGAGCGAGGCAGTATCCTACATATGCAAGAACCTGAAGCCTTAATTAACCAAGAGAAGCACATCCTACCATCAGATAACCCAGACATGGTTGTGCAACTCTTCAAATGGACCCCTTTTTCCAGGAAGGCTTCACATGCAGTTCTCACATTGCAATCAGGCTCTGTGAGTAATGTTTCATTCATGATTCACACTATTTTTCCAACTTGTATTCTTGTTTCTGTAAGCTCCCATCAGGGAAGTTGCGTTCCCTGCCACTTGCCTGCATGCAGCTCTGCGTGCAGACAGCTGTGAGGAGGAATGTACAAGAATCCAACCTCCGCGGTGCCATGGCACAGCGCTCGTAGATCATGAGTCTTGTAAACTCCATTTTACAGCTGTCTGCACATGCAGCCAAGCAGCGGGAAGAGCAACACCACAAGAATTGCAAGAGGAGATGACAACTCGGGGGAGAGATAAGGAGAAACCACACAGAGGGCAGGTGGAGAAACCAGACCATGTAGGTTTTCTGGGGATAGATATTAAAAGAAAAAAAAAAAAAAAAGAGCGCAAGACACAGGATGTGTCAGGGCGATAAATCTTCTGAGTTTTTGAAAAGCAAAGGCAGTGTTTGCAGGCTCACTCACCACAGCCCTAACAAACATAAATCTTACCCACATGGGCACTGTCCTTCCCAACAGGCTCACCAGGGCTGGCTGTAGCGCAGCTATCACGGAAGGATCTGTCATATTAAGCAGAACAGCACTTGGCAGTTTCTGTGAATGATGGTTACAGCCAGCACAGCTGGGTGCTGCAGGGGTTGACAGGCTCTCTAACACAGTCACAATAGCATGCGCTATAAAAAAAAAAGAAAATCACCAAAATGGTTTGGGAACGGAGCTGAAAAATAGTTTTAAAACATGTCCTTTAAATTCATGAGAGAATTCCAAACAGATGCTGTAGGCAGTGATCTGATGAACCAGGAGAGGCTGATCTCATGGTTTATACCCGCCTTTGGCAAGGCCTCCTGGGACTGTACTTACTGTGCCCATGTTGGTGGGTTCCTCATGCTCCATCCAGAGGCTTTTTCACCTCCTCACACCTGAAATACACTGTAGTGGCATCTCTTTGTCTGCCTGATATACCTCCAGGGCACAGTTCTCTACTTCCTAGCCCTCTGCATAAATGAGACCTCACATTTCAGTGGCCACAGATAACCAGGAGCAATGCTGCTCCTTCCCTTATCTCACACGCCCCAAGTGCTAAACACACCTTTTCCCACAGCTCTAATCTGGTTTACACTTTTGGTTTCAGGGAGTTTCAGAGGAAATCAGTGCACACAGTGGGTTTACAAAGGACTAAAATAACCAAGCCAGAAAATCACTCTTAAATTCACTAACACAAGTACACTAACCTGGACAAAAGAATTAAATATTTTTTTCACCTCCTTGCACTCTTGGAAGTTCATTAGGTGTCTGAGTCATTTGAGAAAGTCAGGATCATCACACACATGACATCTCTTCAGAGCCCCATGCAGATCGCTTCCCTCTTGCTCAGCCAACGGAATCACATCTTCCTTTTGACAGTCTCAGGCATCAAAAGAAATAACCACTTTTCCAACAAAAGCTCTGAGTCCTGAGGACTTCAAAATCTGACCTAAAGCAATTATCCTTTTAAAGGAAGCTAAGTTAGTAACCATCCATTTCACAGATTCACCTGGGAAAAGCCACATGGACTTTTGAGAGGGATAAAGTGAAAAGAAAAAAAGAAAGTAAGCCTGCTACATAAGATACTTACTAAAATGCTTGCAATAACTTCACTACAAAAGCTTTCTCCAAACATTTGCTTGTTGTCAGCAGGAACAGCAAATCCCAGCAAAGTCAGTTTTCCACTGGGAAGAAATATCAGTATTAAAGAACAATACTACAAGAGACAACGGTCTAAATCCAGCTTACCCACAGCAGGTTGAGTGTGCACACAGCCTTGTGGTGCCCAGAGGCAGACAGCGATGGTGACTGGCTGGTACTTGGTGACTCAGGTGTTGCTGGTTACCCAGAGACTCATTTATGGTTAGTGAGGGGTGTCATTCCCCACTTAACTGCACCCAAAGTCACCATCTCACTCGCTTACTTTCCCTGACACCCCTGTACAAGTGGGGAAACCTTGCTGGGACCTCCACCTTGGCTCCATTGCCCCACTTTAGGGGGATTTCTAGGAAGCTCTGGGAGAGGTACATTGGGAAACCTTTGCCTTCTCTTGCAGGTTTCCCCAAAGGCCAGCAGCAGATTAGCCTGAGCTCATACCTGCCACTGACTAAGCAAAGCACCATCAGCTCTCTACCAAACACCCCACAGGGACAGAGAGAGGAGAGGTATAACAGGTCTCCTACACCAGCAATTAATTTAGTGTCTACGCAGAGCCCAGTCCCCATTTTCCTCCTACCTTGGATCAACAGCAATGAGAGCACACAGGACCAGGCCTCATTCCCAAACAGTATTTCACTTCTGAGTTTTAAACCACTTGCTCATTTACCAAAAAAAGCTGGAGACATCTCACAGCTGAAACTATGCATCCAGCTGTGAGGTATTTCACTGATTATGTAACAGATGATCAAAAGGAAAAACAAATTAAAGAAGAAAAAAGCAATATAGCACATTCCATCCCTCATAGCCTTTCCGTTCAAGTTTTTATTAATGTTGTAAGCTAATAACAGGAAAAAGTTAGTATACAAGGGCTGTTAGGAAGTGCTGTGCTTGGACAGAGACTGTAGGTGTACATGTTAAGCATTTAACACATCAATTCCTTTCATGCAGATGCTGCTTTACAAAACAAACCAGAGAAATGCAAACTTTTCCTGACTAGCAGCACAAGTTGTTGTACATTTCAGAGTGGAAAAAAGGCACTAACCTTTAGATAGATAGTCAGAGATACCCATCAATGTACAAATTACCTGCAGCACTAGACGGTCAGATAGAAATCACTGACATGCAGGTTTAGATAAGAGGGAGCAGATTTGCATGTGCTTTGTAAAACACGTTGGTGTTTATTCCTTTGCTGGCAAGCTGCGTTGGTTGTTCCTTCAACTCTGGAAGGGAGCAATGAAGTACCACCAAAAGGTGACTCTCTGGGACAGAAAGGCCCCTGGGGAAGGGTTGGCTCTGCCCTGGGCAGCGATGCCGGGAGGAGTTCACAGGGGCATCACCTTCCTGTAGCCCTTAGTACCTCATTGATTCAAGCCTCAGTCAGGGGCTTTTAGTGCTGGTCAAACAGGAGAAGACATTTTTTTCACCACAGGATTGATTTCCAAGAAAACCCAGACTTTTCCATACCTGCTGATGTCATACCTCCAATGCAGTGAGGTTAATGCCCAGACTCCCTCTTAAAGATCTCTTTCATGGTCGTGACATGGCACTTACGCAAACTGAAATAATCTTAAATCAGATTTGCTTTTCTTTATTTGGTTGCTTATTGTAGCTTTGCATTTTCATTAGTACAGAGAACTCCGTTAGACCAGCTGCCTTTAGCCTCAGCTTCTTGTACATTGGCATGATGCTGTAACACTCATCTTAACACAGTGTTAGCCACATTTTTAAAAGCTTCCTGTTAGTTTTAAAAATTTGGCCCATTAGAGGAAGAGATGAATGTGCTAAATATGCCAGAACTTTTTAGGACAATCCGGTAGGGTTACAGTCTTGGAAATCATACTCCAGTGTCATGGTAGATGATAATGTAGTTTAGCTATTTCTAAGCAACCAGGTTGCCTTTAGATGTTGCTCTTTAGGTGTGTGGACATCACTACGACTTCCAGCCCACAGCAGAAGCATTCTTCAAATTTCCCTTCCTCTCTGTCAAACACGAACTGTTTCTTTATGTTAGACTTTTTCTGGATGCCACTAGTTGATATTCAGCACCTGATGACAGCAATATGCAGTGTAGCTGCACGGCTGCCTGCTCTGGTAACCAAGCGGATCAGGCTGCACGCTCTCAGAGCAACTCGTGGGGATGCCTGAACACACCAAGCCATCCCAAATCATGCCAAGCAACTCCTTGCCTTGTGTCTCAGAAGTATTAGGCTATTTATCAAAAATATTTTGTAAGCACTTTCCCACATGTACCTAAATATTGACCTGTATGAGAAATACATAAACACAATGATGTGGGCTGCTGGTTTTCCCCTTCTTAGGATTTCTACTTTTGTCCTGGTTTGTTTTGGTTGTTTTTTTTATTTTTCTCACCATTTTGCCACGTGACATTTTTTTATTATCTTAATATAGTCACTTACTGATAACATCAACACATTAAGAATTACAGTTATTCATTCCCATCTGAGGCATTTATCTGATGCTGCTATCTGAGCTGCCCTAATTAGGGCAGATTGATCCCACATTTACCCCAGCACAGCATTTTATGTATTCACACAGGGATGTGCTGGCAGCACCTGGGCTCCCCCAGATTGCCCAGAGGCTCTGAGAACAAAGCATATCAACCCTTCCGATTGGAATTTTTGAATTTGCTGTCCCTGCTCCTACACAATGGACTTAACAGACAAAGAAATGAAGCAGTGATGAAGACTGTGAAAATTTTAAGAAAAAGATAAAGTAAATTAAGCAGGGACCTTGCTAGACAGAAACTGAAATAGGAATAAAAATTCCTTGTAATGCTGTAGATTTCAGACAAAACCTAAATACCCAGACTAGCTTCCTGTCAGAGTATAAACTGCATGTACTTTGACCATTTTCTCATCAGTTTAAAGCCAGCATCGTGTTTGTTACAATGACAGCAAATTTACTAATGAAAGCTCTCTGAAAGACATTTTGGGAGCAGCAACAGAATTTTATCAGAGTAAATTCACATTGCACAAACACTAGTCTTCAAATACAGTTGTCTGTACCCCCTGCGCCATTGAAATAAACCTGGGGTAGCTCCCATATGATACCCTTAAAAAAAGACAGGAATTACTCAGCTCATCCTCCACTTTAGAAGAATGTGAACTTCTGATAAAAAGTTTACTTCTGTTGCTCTGCCAAGTGCTAGGCCCAGAACTTGGGAGGATTAATAGCTGGAATGGGCTGGAGACACGTGATTTAGCCTTGTTTGCAGCTCGGCTCCTTAGCAAGGTACAGCCTGACCTTAGGTGACTGTGGCTAAAAGGAACAATTATGGAGCTCAGCAGTGGAAAAAAAAGTAAAACAAAAACATACAGACGGGAGCCATATAACTAAAAGAATTTAAAGTGTTCAGCTAAATTATACTCATTAGAATTCACTACATTCAAGCTTTGTTAACTGTCTCAGTGAAAAAAGAACTTCAGAAGCGTTTCTGAACTCTTGGTTTTCTTCTAGAACAGTTGCTATACTGCTTTCTTTTCTCTCTTAAGTAGCAAATAAAAGTAAGACTTCATTTATCTAAAGTTATATGGCCCTATCACAGACATACTGGAACACATCATAGATATTGGTTGATTTATGATTCTATTTCCTTACAGATGGGAAAACATAAATTGAGTGACTTGCTCTAAGTCACCTAGGAAGTATTTGTCATTGCCTGGAAGTAAGGCTGTAATCTGATCCCCTTCACCACAGTATCCACCTTTTAAACTTCAGTGGTTTCTGGGAAATCATATATTTAAAATAGTTAATATAGCCAAGTAAAATTCCATATTTTTGAAGTACTTCTAACATAATCCATGATTCTGCAGTAAAGCTCTGCCTCTCCTAGAGTTAGCACATCTTTGTCAACCCCAGTTAAGAACTGCTTGGGCTTGAACTGTCTAATGGTAATCTAAAAGGCTTTAAACGCAACAACTTTCTGACACATATTTAAGTTTGGGCTTCTAGTAATAAAGCGAGATGGGATTTTGGATACCAGGTTTGCCCCTAGGAAGGAATGTCTCCCGGCTTTCTTACAAACGGGAACCACTGCAGAAGAAGCACCGTAGAGACATGTACAATGGGTTTACCCAGTGTCTGACTTCCACATGGGAAATAACATGACACTTTTGAGGGAGCTCAGAAACCCGTAGAGAACCTCCCCACAGCTGTACTAGGAAACAGTTTTCATTACAATTCATTTTCTTAATTCTGCTGGTTTAAAAGACTTCCTAATTCTTGTTTGAGCATGGAACCGTTGGCATTTTCTGCACAACAGCTGGATTCCTGTTCAAGAAGGACTTCTGGCGAGGCGAGCAGCAGGCACAGAGATGTGCTGGTGTGCATTTTCCCAGCCCGCTTGTGTCTCTTTGCAGCCAAATCTCCAGGAGTGCTTGGGTGCCGGTACCTAGACAGCTTTAAGATAAGAAGCAACTCTGCTGAAGTCATTGGAGATGTTTTTGGTCCTCTATGTGATGTCTTTCAAATGTTGTTTGTGGGCACAGAAAAACACCAGTGGCATGTCTTTGGGATATAGTCATCAAAACACAGGCATCTTTGGATGCTCACAAATGCCCGCTGCAAGCCACAGAACATAGGGCTGCCGCCTGCTGATCTGCTTTGGAGAAAATTGCTGGGGTTGAGGGAATTTATTTTGTTCTGTACTTCAAGGGCCTCCTGTGGCCAGACAGACGGGCCGGATGCAGCTGGAGCACTCCCTCCCCTTCCTGGTGCCAAGTGGAGACAAGAGGGCCAAGGATGGCTCTCCGACCTGCTGGGATGGCTCACTGCACTGCCCTGGATACAGCCTTCAGGGGACAATCCCCAACCCTTCCACATCCCGGCCAGTCAGGCAGGGAACTGTGGATGGCATCCCCAGCCATCAACACCCCCCCAATTCTTCTTAATTAAAGCAGCTATTTAATCCTCTTTTAAAGTGTGTTTCATGAGTACTGAGTTGCATGAGTTTAAAATTGGGCTTAGCTAGCCAGGGTGGATGGACCCTGACAAAGAGATTTATGCCTCCTCTGTGTAAGCACCTGGTGTGTTGGGGGAACGTGTTAGAACACGACAATAGCTCCTTGCACTGGTACAACAGGTTACTGACTGTAATTCTCAGCAAAGACAATAGATTCATGTAACCACAAAATTTAACACATTTGTAAGAAGATTCAGTGTTCCCTACAAAGACAAGACAAAACAGTGTATTAGCTGGGGCTGGGAACCCAATTTCAGCACCAGATGTCTCCCCCCTCACGTAAGTGGCTGCAGTAGAGGTCATCTCATCCTCTTGGATATCCACGCTGTCTCAGTCAGACAGGCGAGTACCGTGACCCGATCCAGCCCACCAAGCACTGATGCCAAACAGGAGATACAAGGCAAAGGGCTTCCATATAAGGGGAGAAAGGAGTCAGGAGAGTTTAGAAGAAAAAGAAGGATCAAAAGGAAAATTTTGTAGCACGATTCAACTCTCATCAGCACAGCCTGCATGGTGCCACCTTTGGCCCGTTATCCCATTGTATAAGAATAAAGATAGATCCAAAAAGACAATTAAAAGGAAACCAGACTATCTGGACAGGACATCTCTTCTTACAATTAACCTTTGGAAACCACAATAATTTATTATTGAAATAAAAAGTACAGTGAAACCCCCAAGAGCATTCACATGAACCAGGAATAGCCTCTGGCAGATGTACTGGCTACAGGAAAGCATTCAAGCTACACACAATAGATGATCACTGTCTGGACATATCATCGTTTTTTGAAACATACATTGTACCTTAAACAGAAAGGAAAATCCAATGAGATGATGCTTGAATGCCCATTGGAGTATGCCCTGAGTCAGCTCTGTGAACCATGCAATGAAGGAATCACCACAGTAATCCAGTTTTAAGGACTCCATTAGTAAATTGGAACAAGCAAGGTTATGGAACAGAATATTCTAGGAGCTTGGGATCTCTTCATAGAAAACATGAGCTCTTCTATTAATGTGAATAGCGTGATGGTTGTCCAAGCAGTGGGTCACTGCAGAGCACTGCCTTGTTAGCTCACCTCTGGGCATAACAGGTAGTTGTCACTTAGATGGAAATGAAAACAGAAGTTAAGGAACTAATTAATTCACTCAGTGTTTAAAAATCCCCCCTTCCTATCCCCCCCCCCCCCTCAGGACTCCTGAGTAAACTATGTAGGAAGGGGTCTGATTCTCCTGCCTCTTTGACTTTGAGCACATACACAGTGCTCCCTCTTCATATGGTTATCTTTGATGTAAAGCCACTGTGTGCTGGCTACTAACTCTACCTAAATCCATTATAGGCACCCTTTGTATAATATGCACCTTGCTTTAGCGTGCAAAACATTTGGTTCCCAAAAACACGATAGGATGGCTAGAGTAACCACTAACCAGACATGCTGGAATGCCTGAAAGTGTCCAAGATTAGTCATTTGGCAGCAATCCTGGGGAAATGTAGCTTTACATATCCCACTCTGGACAGAAAGGCTTAGTGCTTGGGGCCTTCTGGCAGGCCTGAACCCGTCTCCTTCCCTTGCAGAGCACAGCATAGCTTAGATCAGCCACGGCTACGACAGCTAGAGCCGGGATGCAACTGCCACAAAAACCTGGATCATTCACTTTGTCAAATCTGTCTCCAGACTTTTCTTTCCTTCACCAAAAAAAAGAAACCCAAACCAAAACAAACCCTTTCCTAAGCTTGGCCTTGATATTTATTTTTTCTGGATAATTTCAGCTTCTGTGTTTGTCAACTGAAAGGAAAATGCATGTGTCGCATACGCATCGATCAGAAATCTGGTGGGTGTTCGTATATTACACAAGAGTTCCAATGCTGGGGAAATTTCATTCTAATTTGGGGGCAACAAAACAAGGTTACTGAAAATCAGCGTGCATGCTCATCAGCTACACAGATCAAGGCAGATGCAAGATGGCATTTAGGTGCTACAGAGCTGTCAGAACCGAGGAGCAGCAACACTGGCCCCTGAAGCTCGACACAGGACTGGCACGGACACATAAGAAGGGCTGGCACGTGCACCTCACTGCCCACTTAACGAGAGATCCAGCTGCTTCCATGTAAAGTGATGTAAGCTATTTCTTAAGCCACATCCAGGCCAGGCAGGAGAGCACTGCGCAGAGCCTGTGCCATCACTCTGAGCGTGCCAGCACATCCCAACTGGCAGCTGCTGGGAGACAGCTCAGGAATCGCTCTCAGGCAGCACAGCTGGAGCAGCTGTGGCCCCGCTCCGAGGCTCACTGTGCCTGACTCTCAAACGCTCCCTTAGTGCTGAGCCGAGACAGAATTGCTCCCACCAGTTTGGGAGATGGCATGCTCACCACAAGACCACAGACCTGGGTGTCTGGCTGTCCTGTGGGGCTGCTGTGGCCTCAGCATTTCTGCTCGGAGCTGCAGAAAACAAACTAGTTAAAACATGCCGAAACTGGCAGCTGTCTGTGTGTTTTTCATGTATTAAGCTGCAGAACTGGCGCCAGAACTGTACTCCTGCACTCAGAACTGCACAGATGATATTGCTCCTTCAATGTATGACATTCACGTAGTGTTCCAACGGTGAAAGAAACCAGCACAACCAAATGGATGAATGGAAAAACAAATTGCTTCAAGTTGATTTAAGGAAGATATTTAGTCATGCATGGGAAGGAAAGGAGAATAGGTGACCAAAATAGAATGAAGCAATTGGAAACAGCTGATGTCTGATGAAAAGAAAGATATTTTCTGGGGTGAGAAATTTAAAAGCCTTGAGTATTTTGAAAGGGCAAATTATGTATGACTTTTTAATCCTTTAAACGGTGCCAGGTTATCCAGAATCCACTCCAGAAAGGTTTCCGAAACAGTTTATTCTAGAACTAAGCCAAAACCTTCAGCCAACTCTGGAAAATCTTATTTAGAGTCAGACTAGCGTTTTGTGAGCTCATGTCAATGTTTGAAAATCACTCCAGCTCAAAGCATGAGGGAATAGTTTACGTTTTAGCCTGTTTTTATGATTTGCAATAAGAAAAGGCAGAAAAGGAAACAAAAATCCTTGAAAGAAGGGCTGAGTTGCATTTCCTGACAGAGCCATTATTGTCTTTCCATTTCATAAAGAGTGGACAAGTTTCGTGCTGTACGAAGCAAGCATAGGAGTTTCCCTTACGTGAGCTTTACATTAGAGCACTTCACATACAGAAGACGATTCCTCAGTCCTGCCCACAGCACTTCATGACTACAAATTGACAAAACCAATTTCATTGCTCCAGCCAGTGTCCAAATCACACCAATTACCATTGAAAATCTCTGCCAAAATGGCAGCTCAGACAATGCAGACAGCCCCAACTAGTAGGAACTCAGGTGCCAAACCCCACAGGGACGCACAGGTGACACTGACGGGGAGACCAACAAATTACTTTCCCAGAGCAACCTATTTTTAGACTTCGTGTAAACTTTTGGGTACATCCAAGCCTGAGGCCTCCTAGTCATTTGTGTTTCTGGGTCATCAGCTACCCTTTATGTGCTCTCAGCCCCTCTTTTTTTTTTTTTCTCTTTTTTTTTCCTTTCTCATTTTTGTTTTTTTTAAACCTGGCCAAAAAAGTTAGTGGATACTTTGTCCCTTTAGTAGATGTATGGACATAGGTAGAAGCCAACCAGACAGTATGTTATTACTTTCCATAACAAGTGCTGATGTTCTGCTTCCATGACTGTTCACATCTTTTTAAGTCACAAGTGAGAAATGTGCTGTAATAAGCAAATATAAAATCAGACACTTGTGGCTATATAAAGCTATATGGAAGAAGAAAAGAGGAGCTATATGAAATCCATGACATCTTGGAAACAGTGTATATGGAGTCTGAAGGCTCCATACATTGCCAGCCTAGCATACATGACATAGATAACCCAAACAGAAGCCTGAGAAAACAGAAAAATCAGTAAGTATTAAGTTGACCTCCAAAATACAATTTGTGGGGGACTAGATCTGTCTGAAAATTCAAGCCAAATTTGGGAAACCGTTGTAAACACAGACAAAAATTTAAAGCAGAAATGTATAGCATAGTCAAATATGCTTTGAGCAGAAGGGTTGGACTAGATGATCTCCAGAGGTCCCTTCCAACCTCAACTATTCTATGATTCTGTGAAATGTCTTGCTTTGGTATTTTCTAAATGAAATGGTTTGGGTTTGATTTTTTTCTTTTCCAAAATGAAAGGGGACAAAAATAAACAGCTTATAAAGCAGCACCAGGCATTCTGTTTGGGACTGAATAAAAACATTTTGCAAAATTTAAGAATTTTCCTCCTAAACCCCCTCAGTTTTCTCCAAAGGAACCTCTGCTTTTATTTTCCTTAGACCTATGTTTATTTTTTGTATTCGAGGGGGAGGATTCGGAGAGCAAACCAAAAAACTCACCATTCATCCAGCTCTGCTCTCAACTCCTATTTTCTTATTCACAGAGGAAAAACTGCAAAGATGATAAACCCTGTCAGCTGTACCCCAGTTTCTTCAGGGCTGAAGGTGCAGAGCAAGCGTCTCTGCAGCCAACAATAACAAACACTAACGCCAACTTTGTGTGTTTCCATGGCCATGGTGCCCCAGAGACCTCCTCTTTCATCTGCACGCTCCTCCCCTCTAAAGCCACCTTGTCACCTTCTTTCTGAGGTTGCGGAAGGAGGGACAGTGCAGATACACCCATTTCCCAATAGATTTTGTTCCAGCAGGGAAGAAGAAGAAAAAAAGAAAAGAAAAAAATGTGCTTCTGCTCTTTCATTCTTTCCCCACCTTTCCTGTGTGCTTACTGGTGGAAGAGAAACTACTTTCTTAAAGACAAGAGAGAAGTAGCACAAGGAGCATCATTGCACAACCAGCAGCCACCAGGATCAAGTTAGTGTCCCCATATTTTCCTATAAACACTAAAACCAGTTGCAGTTAAACATGACACTGGCAGATCACCTACACCAGCAGCTGACTTGAGCTCTGTTGGGGTCAGTGACAGCTTTGGCCAATTGCATGCTCATGTGGTCAATTGCAAAAGGTGCTGCAGAGATTGGTGGGACTGACAGGGTGTTGGAGGGGCACCCCAGGAACATCCCAGGAGCAGAGGGATGCTGCAGGCTTTGTGGCAGCAGGGTGTCCTCTCCATGGCTGGCTGTGTCCCAGGCATGTTCACTAGCACACAGCCCCCTAATTGTGCCTGGGACCCCAGCAGTGTGACCCGGGGGAGCACAGTAGACCTGCTCCACTACGAAACAGCTTTTCCAAGGTAGGCAGGGCCCAGGGGACCATTTGCCTGGTTTTGATACTAAGGGTCTCGGAGGTATCAGCTAAACATCTGGCTCCTCTTGGTATTTCAGGCTCTGATAGAACTGGTCAAAATGTTTCCATCCAGCAAACTTTTTCCAAATAAGAATTATTATTATTAAGGTTCTTATTACTCTCATGAAGAAAATGCCCATCCTGTCAATTAAAAAAGTAAATTGCAAAATCGCAGGTTATTTTTTGGTTTTGGTTGGTTGCAGGTTTGGGGTTTTTTTCTCTTAACCCAAATCATCCCATATTCCTTCTTTTTCCTACTGTCAGGAACAAAAAGGAAAAGCAAGTGTGTGGAGGGGCCAGCACAGCCTACAAAGTCACCTTCTCCACCCAAAACAAGCTATTCTGGCCCTGCAGCACATTATTGTGCCACTAGAGAGAAGCTGTTTTGCTGTCTGTTCTGCCAAAGGTCCGTACTGCAGTCACGTAGGAATTATCCCACCCAACTCTGAGGCTACGATCACTAGTTTCCTTCTGGCCCATTTAGTCTACAAAGAAAAGCAAGACAGGGTCTGGCTGTGCACCCTGAGAAGAGGTATCTGTAGAACCGCTTTCATTTGACTATGTGGTCAACACTAATTCTCTGTGTGCCCTGTTAATTTTAAGGAATAAACAGTTAGGCCTGCTACAAACTATGGGAGTTGATTTGCAGCCCGATTCTCTGGACAGGGGGAAACATCAACCCCCATCGCACTCAGAGACCTGCTGCTGGTAAAATACCACTGCATTTGTGCAATACCACTGTCTCACCCCTTTTATCAAAAAAATCTCAGGCAGCCACTGCGAACACGAAGGAGCTTCACTGCACCTCGGAGGGAGGTCAGGATTGGTACAAATGGGGGAAACGGGCAAGAAGTGAGACAAATGCCATCCTTAGGGAGGGGAGTCAATGGAGCTCTGCTCATCATATTAGCACATGTTTGCTCACACAGCAACACTTCAACATAAAGAAAACCAAATCTTCATCATAAACTCACATTTTTGGACTAGACTCCTGCGTGTTAATTCCGATTGATTGACATGTGGAACAGCACACTTTGATCATCTTGTTAATCAGGTATTCTTGCAGCAATACGTGACGCAGTTTAAATAAGCCAGGTTAAGTCCTTGTATACACAAGGAAGCTATTATAAGAAAAGGCAATGATGAAACTACTTTTTGCAAGACGTAACCAGAGATTGAGTGCTTTATATGCTTTGGAAAATTTCACTTGATTTATATAATTTTTCATGACTTTCTGCTTAGCATGAGATGGTGGTGTCCCCCTGGCCGTGACTGGTTTGGCTTGAAAGTCAAGATTTTGCAAGCCAGACTAGTGAAACTCCCTGAGGCTCTAAGCTTGCAGGGAACTCATTTGCAGACACGTTCATTTCGAGAGGGCATCTTCTTTATATAGAGTGCTTTGGTCATTTGAAATACTGACCGCTCTTGAAACTACTGCTTGGTGGACAACAGCTCTTGGTGGACAGGACTGCTGAGTTACTGTGGCCCTGTAGCATGCTTTAGAGAAAATGTGGAGACCCCAGCACTGCTGTGGAGGAAGAGTACTGGTAACAAACAAGGCTGCCCAGCCCCAGATGGACACCTCACTGCACGGCTGACCCCATTGCCCAACCTTTCAACAGAATTACATTTGCAAAAGCATCTGATTTGCAGAAATACTGATGAGTCCCAGCTCCTACTGATATCAGCAGGGACCACAAGCACTGGGATACTGAAAAATCAGAGCAGTGTCACCACTCTTTGCCTCTCTCTCCTCCATTTACGAGTGTGGCTCAGCCTCTTAGGGACCATAACTGAGTCTTTATGAAGCCCTTGGATGGGTTTTACTGCAAAACAAAGCTAAGAATGAACACGCATGATTACACCGGGACAATAGCCTAAACTTAACAATCGCTTCCTGTAATTGTCTGAGGCAGCCTGTAGAACGAAGAATCATCTCATGATAAATCCTTGTTGGTCATTTACCATCATTAATCTATACTGTCAGAATGAATTAGGTGCAGAGGAGCATGTTAATTACAATGCAGATGACACTCCAGCTTTAATTATCATGACTTCAAAGTAAACAGTGTCAGTTAATCGACCTCAGTCACCATAAATGGTTGTTGGAGGAAAGCGCTATTCAGCTGACAGGACTGACATCCAGCTTGCAGGGTCTGCAGTTACAAGGCTGGCATTATACCATTACTTTTCCAAATTGCTCTCTATTTCTATCCACATTAGTCAGGTCTATGGGACACTTTTTCCACTGCCTATGACATGCCTTAAATTAGGGGTGACCAATTTTGTCAATATGTAGCGACCTAGCTTTATTTATAGAACACTTCAGATTAAACAGCAAAAGCTCCCACTGTCCTTTTATGCCTTTTCATTTTGCATTTAACAGCTACTTATTCATTTTACTTACCAACTAGGGCTATGTTTTTATAGCTTGTGGTTCCCATTTCAATATTATTCTATGCCATTTTCTGGAGGGCTAGGATTATGGAATAAACCTAAACACCTGGACAGTTTGCAAGGCACTGGGAGAGCAGCTAGCAATGTAGCAAAGGTCCCAGATCCCATCAGACAAAGGTAGCCTTTCTGTTATCACAGAACCCGAGATAAAAAACTCTCAAACCCCATCAGATTCCTCCTAAGATTCTCTGTGTGAATCCCAGCAGGCACACTGACCGCTCGTTCTGGTGGAGGAGAACAGATAAAGTTGTTCTCCATATCTGCTGTAGACAGGACAAGAGGAGGTGGGCTCACATAGCATGCGGATGGCATGGGAGGAAGAAACACTCTAATGCTGAAGAGATCAAAACGTTGGAGCAGGCTCCCCAGTGAGACTGAGGGGTCTCCAGTAGCAGAGGCTTTAAGAAGCCAGCGTATCCACTGCACAGCCCAGGGCTCACACAGCCTCTGGGGTGCTGGGGCTTGTATTTCCTGCTGCTTGGTACACCTTCACAAAAACACCCTCAATTTTCCCTGAAACTGGTGTGCAAAATGCAGAAGCCTGAGAAGATACAAGTAGCCTGTGAAATGTCCTGCTTTGCTTTCTCAAGGGAAAAATAAGGAGTTACAGAAATAAACCAATAAAGCAAAATTAAGGTGGGGAATTTAATCACTCAGGAGACGGGGAAATTCAAGGCTATGGTACCCATGGCAACTACTATTTGTCCACAGTGTATGGAACATTAACCTTAACTCCATATGCGGAAACAGAAAAAATTATGGGACATATCACGTATGAATGCATATTTCATGCAGAAGGTACTCTGTGAGGGCTACTGTGGAAGCAATAATTAAATTTCCTTACTGCAAAGCAGGTAGGTTCATGCACAAGCAGCTCTTCTGAGACACGAGCTAACGTCACCAGACAGAGCTCCCAGCTCATCCCCACAGTTTAGGCAGGGAAGATTCAAGGTCTCAGTTTGGCCAAAGTCTCACGTCCTGCTTTACAAGCTTCTGGCTGCTGTTCAGATTTTGTTTTGCAAATTGTCATCTGTTGATTTAGGGAATGTTGTGATGTTTCTTTCGGTTGTTTGGGTCAACAAGAATTCTGCACTTCTTGTATGTTTTCCTTTCAAGCAACTAAAGCAACATTCATTGTTCAACAGGGCAGAAGTCCAGTTCCTGCTGGGTGATCAGTTTATTTAAATGTGAGAACCAGATTATTGCTGAGTTAGACAGCAAACGAGTTATCAAAACCTGAGAGAGTTTTGTGCTTGTCTTGAGCTGAATTTTAACTCTGGGCTGGGTGCTGAGAAGTCTGATTACTTATGGAAAGAGCCAAAACCAAAGCGAGCCAAATTGACATTGACCCTGTGGATAGAACTGTTGTCCTTAAAGTATCAGTTTTTGCATGATCTTGGACAATTGCTGACTGGTGTATCTATTTTTGCTAAAATTTGGCAGGCAAGAATTTATTAATATAGAAATCAACAGCAGAAATAGAACAGCTGAGAAGACTAATTGCAAGCTATTTAAAGAGGAATTGGTTTAATAAAAATTACTTCTATCCTTTGTCACTGCCATGGAACATGGAAGCAGGCAGTCTGCCTGGTTATGACCCTCCTCAGCCTGACTTTGGAGATGCCATGTGCCATCTCCTCCCAGGAGAGGCAGAGTCCCTTGTACCAGAGCCCAAGGAAAGGAGGTGTCTCCGGGCTGGGGCTTTGCTGCTCCCCAGCACAGCTCTGCCACACATCTTCCCCAGTCAAAATGCTTGGCTGTAGGTAGAAAAGGACCTGAGCAGGGATCTTGGGCCCTGGTGCCTTGAGAAAACTTCATCAGAGGCAACATCCTGGGTACCAGTGCTTGCAGGCAGCCAAACCCAGTGCCCAGTATCTCCCACATCGAAGCTTTCAGCAGGAGCAGGGCCAGACTCTAACCCAACCCATGACTCTTCATAAACCCACTGAACACATCCACTGCACCAGCTGGCATAGCTCAGGTCTGACCTCTGCCACTGCTTCACAGGCTGACAGGACGAGGCCAAAATCCAGCCATGCACACGGAGGGGCCGCTGGAGTCAAGGGGGCAGCTCGGATGGCTGCGTGCCACGGGTGCCTTCGCAGGTTCCCCATCCCTGCACGGCAGGCTCGGGCAGCTCCACACCACCACAGCTGGGGAGCTGTTTGCTCAGATGGGGCTCCCTGCAGAAGGAAGGATGAAATGAAGTAAAACTCTCCTCCCGAGCAGCAGCGTCCTCATGCAGTACTGTGCCAGAGGGCTTCCCTCCAGTAGTTCTGGAGATATTTTACCGAGTCAAGGCCACATTTATCTAGCAGCGATTGAAAGCAAGGAGATTGGCGTTTCTTTCACCTGCGCTTCAAAATAAGAGTGCTCACACAACTCCCTCTGCCAGAAAACCATCCCAGGGCTGTCCCAGATTGCAGCCCGGGGGCACGGCTGAGACAGGCAGCCCGAGGACACTGTGTGCAGCCTGGTTCACCTGTAACCTGGAGATGTGGCGAGCAGAAAGCAGTGGTGCCTATCCACAGCTGAGTTACAGGTCAGACTTGCCCAGGGGCTGGGCAGGGGGGAGGCCACGCAAAGCTCAAACGCACACTAGTCCACATTCTGCCCACCCTGCTCCTCCTCGATGAAGTCTGAAAACCTCAAAGTTAGCTCCAAAATGGAGGCTGATGGCCCCATACCAGCAGCAGTCAGCTCACAGGCTTGAAACTCCCCACAGGACCAAAAAAAGCCACAAAGATACCATTTTTCATGAAGGAAAACAAGTCTAAGGCAGAATTCTTGCACATACCCACTGAGGGTCACACAAGAGCAGTGCCAGGGTCAGAAGGGCTGGTTAAGAGCCATGTCGTTACGCCAGCATCCTTCACACAACATCCTGTTCCAGAGGAGGGGAGGGCTCCCACCAGCAGTGCTGCCCTTTGCTCCTCCAGCCACAGGCACCCTCCTCCAGCAGCCTTTGCTGTCCCTAATGCAAACCCCAGAACAAGCTCTCGAGGGCTGGGCTGAAATTACCGACCTCATTTCCAGAGAGCTGTTATTAACTTTGGACTCTTCTCTCTGTAAGCATCTTAAATATGAGCTATTTCTCACCAGGGAGAAATCAGGATTTGATACTGCACAGCAATGAACAGCTGAACAAGCCAAATGTTGAAAAATGGCTGCATATGTTTTCACAAAAGTCATGGTATAGAATCCATCAGGTTCAGCAATTAATCTGGCCAGATGCCACCAGGTATCTATATGTTAACCCGAGTTAAGGCAGATTTGAACACTACCAAAAAATCTCACCCTTCTAATTATTTCTGCTTCTGAATCTCTGACCTGCTGTTTATGGAAAGGGAAAGAAGTGCAGTGATGAGGTAAATGTGTTTACGAATGCATTACTGTTACCTTTCTACTCTAACAGCTTACAGTAATAACTTTACCACCCATATTTATTGCTAATCAAGATCAGCAGTAGGGGAGGAGGAGGAGTAACTTCTGCCACAAAGTTTGTGCTAAGTCAAGACAGTTTTTCCCTCATCACATGAAAGCCATAGCCCAGGCAGACTTATTTGCCCCTGTTAATGGCTAGAAGGATCCCTTTTCTAGTGGTTTGCTCTTATTTCTCAGAGGTGCTCATGCTGGCACCCCTTCTGCAGGGCAGCACACGCAGCCTGAGCTGCAACAGAGCAGCAAAGTGGAAGTGCTGAGCAGTTCACCAAGCTTCACTGAACTCAGGTTTGAAGAGTTTCCTCAAAAGCAGCACAAGCTTCTTTGCCAGCTAATCTTTCCAGCCTGCAGCTACAGAGCAAAGCACGGCTGCAGACCTGTGTCAAAGGTACATTTGTTAACACACTTCCCCTGGAGTGCTAATTAACATTTACATCAAGTACTATGAGAGTGAAAAAGCTTCAACACAAACACACTGCAGGGAAATGCAAGGAGCAAATTCCCTCTCCCCCCGGATGCGGTGTACTGTTTGCCCTTCAGGAGCTGGTGAAAATCCAGTTTGTTTTGTAATCTTCTGTTCTCTAAAATCAGATATTTCTTCAAGTTAATAACTAACCAGCTTCTTTTTATTTAAAAACCTACAAGTGCATTTAAAATTCTATGAAAGCAAGGCCCTGCTGGCACTGGTGTGAGCCAGCCCGCGTCAACATCTCCGTGCTGAGTCGCAGCATGGGCGCTCCCCACTCTAATTACAGAAAATGACAATATTTTATGATTTTCTAATAAACACAAATAAAAGAACATCAACACACTTTCACTTGCGTCTTGAAACAAGACTGAACCCTCTTAAACTAAGCACTAAGATAGGGAACACAAACACAAATATTTGTAGCTGGATCTTCAATTGCAACATTTTGGGATGCCAACAAAGAGCCTCTAATGAGTAACATTTGTACCCACAGTAAGATGCAGGCAAAATTATTTGCAAACACAAATTTGCACTTGAAAATAAGCAAAGGCAGTTTCTGAAGGGCTGGTTAATGAGCTATTCTCAATATTATTTCTCAATACTTACTGAGAAAAATGAGCTATCACATTGAAGTAAAATTTTTTAAGATGGCAATCAATATAACTAAAAATATGGTTGAAAAAATACTTTTTTTCAAGGGGGGGACAGAAATACCAGCTTTTAACAGAAAAACTAGAAAATCCCAGATTTACAGAAGGAAAGTTATATTCTATGAGCCATGAAAGTATGTAGTTAGGCCATGGGAGAGTGCATATTATTATGCAGTAGATTCTCCTGACACAACCATGCATCCTGCGCAGACTCCCACGAATGCAAATCTCAGTGTCATAAAAAATGCCAGTATTCTTGAAACAAGGCACACTTGCAGATGTAGAAAAACTTGACTGAACAAGGGGTACAGCTGCACTCTGCTTCCAGAAATCAGTTTCTAACTCTCCGCCTCCACAGAAATCAGGATCTGAGATGAATAATATATACTATGAAAACACAGACGTTTTGATTGCAAACTGGCCTAGAGTTCTGTGAACATATTTTGTTATTGTTGCCTACTTGCCAAATATTTGGGGTGAATAATTTTCAGCCTTAGTGTTTACAAACTGCTCTCGTTGTTTTGTCTTTTTTTTTTTTGAGTGTTGCTTGCTTCTGCCTTTTAACTGTATATCCAACTTTGTCAACAAGAAAATAAAAACAGCAAACAGAAAATGCAATAATGATGCCTATTTTTGTTGGAGATGCTCAGATGAAGGACATTAAGCACTAAAAAGAATGACTGCCTGGGCAGTACCATGGGAGATGTACCAAGCTATCAGTGCCGAGCAGATGTTCCAAAAGGACAAAGCGATTGTGTTTCTTCCACTTGACCAGCTCTTGAAACCAAACATATGTTCATGAGATAGACAGATTTCTGTATTCACTAACAATATTTTTTAATGAGTAGCAAACATTCAGGTATTTTGCAGACTGACAGTTTCCTGAGTTCTCTGTCTTAACTTCCAGTAACTCCTATCAAGCAAAGGCAATTCTGAGGTAAAACATAAACTGGTACGTTCCTGACATGATCTCCCAGACACTCTTTCTACAAAGCACAAACGTCGGGACTGAAATCCTGGCTCCAGCACAGGCAACAGCAAAACTTCCACCAGTCCCCTCCAAAATTTGTGCAGACAAAAAAAATCCAAAACGGTATATTTTGGGAAACTAAAATGGAGGTAGAATGCCCAGCTCCCAAAATACTAATCATTTATATTTCATGTAACAGGATGAGATTAATATAAACATGCTAACCTGTCCAAATTGGAAATCTTTCAAATTTCAAGCACAGGAAACAAACAAGGGTTTTTTTCAGACAGGATGTCAGAGTTACCCCTGTGGTTCTATGTGAGCTGAGGACAATGTTGTTACATGAGATCAAATTACAAACACAAGCAAACAGAAAACAATCTCCGAACGTCACTGTTCGGGATTTGACAAGAAGCACAGCTGACCCATTAGGAAGGTTAAATGCTCTCAAGCGAGCTCTGGGAGAATATGAGGAGTTTGCTGCTGGACACAGAGTTCCACACAGTTAAATTTTCAATTTGTTTGCCCAAGTTAATGCTTATCTTACCCTACGCTTGCTGCAGTTTTACAAAACGCATTTGACCTGCAAATCTTAAAGCAGTGGTTTTGCTAAAATTGTAAGAAGTTTCTAGATTTTCCAAGCACCTAAGAAAACTATTTTGGTAGTTTCCACAGCACAGAAACCTGTAGTTACTCAGATATTTGAAACTTCCAGTGAGGTGGATGACAGTCGCTTAACCACACACATTACCATTTCATTTCTATTTCTAATGTTTAGCACAACCCTGCTCTAAGGAATTTCTGAAGTTGTTTACAAAAGCTGATGCAGAGGTTGTGTTCAGTCTGGTTCAAGGGCAATGGTTTACTGAAGTCACTTGTAAACAGCAAAAAGAGATAATATTTTCTGTAAGTGAGGGGAGAAAAAAAAAAAAAAACCAAAGTCCTCACCTTGCACCAAGGACCATTAGAGACAGGGCTGGTTTCCAAAATATCTGCTCCTTCGTTTTCTTCCATGTCTAATTAGTTGCAAAACTTTGGTTTCCAATGAAAAACATTAAATCACCCTCCGGGCAAAACCAAACCAAACCGTGCAGGCTCTAGTATCCCAGTTTGCGAAAGCACTGCAGTAAGCCACACGCCAGTTTTATGGACACTGGTCTAATCCAAAGTTGCAGATCCCGGTTCCTCGCTGGATTTCACAAAGCCGGGCCTTTGTTTTAAGCCTTGATAGCTCCTCTGTCAGGCATTTATCTCCCACAGACCTCCCTTGTGGATCCAGGTTTTCACATAACAAATGGCAAACGTTTACAGCTTCCCAGGCACTATAGGAGAAGTGACACTGAACTTCTGATCATGGCAGGAGAAGCCTGACAACAGAGTGCAATACATGGCCACACCTCTCCGCTGCCAGAGCTGGCCTACACCATAAAATCAGACGCAAGGTCACCCAGCAACCAACCATTCCACGTCACTACAGTAATAAAGCCAACTTACATTCCACTTATTGCTTGGGTAGATAAATATTGTTATTAGATGAAAGAAATCCAGAGAAGATGGTGGGGGCTGACTGTTCGGAGCTGAACTGTGTTCATTTTGATCGATGCAAAGCTCTCAGAATACGTTTGGGGGACACACAGCAAACCACAAGGGTCTTTTTGCAAATCCTGTTGGGGTCAAACTCCTAAGCCCATCTCCCTAAGGATGAGCAGACCTGTGGGTGGGAAGGTGGGTGTGTAATCCCTGCAGCAGAGAGCATCAGCTCCCATCCAGGTGCTGGCAAGAATTGCATCTGCTTAGAAGACTTCCACTCTCAACAGTCTACATAGGATAGGAATAAATTTACAAAAGAGCCCTCAGTTCCCTACCAGAATTCATACAAATCAGGCTATACCATAAGTCTGCCTAAGGGAGCTTTCTCAAGCAAACAAATTATTTCTCTCAGTGAGCAACCACATCCCCAACGGAGCACGCTTAATTTGGAAAGTGACATTTCTTTCCAAATGCACCATACGCATTATAAAGAGGGGCTACAATAAATATAAATAAAAGCAGGTAACAAAAGACTGTTCTGTTTACACTGTGTATCAGGCAGTGCCACTGCAGAGAGCTGCTGCCCTAACATTTCGAAATTGACTGTCGTCTCTGGCATCTATTTAAAGACATACATGGCTTCATTTTCAGTGCAGCTCCTTGGCCCGCTCAGGAAAGGCCTCTCTTTAAGAATCCCCAAAACAGAGTAGTCCAGGGTCACTGGCTACTTTAGAAAAGTACGGTCATTTTTTTCCTCTATCCAATATGCGACTCTTCTTGCTGTACAATTCTTTATAAATACTTATATGGCAGGATACAACTTTTTTTTTTTTTCCTGGCAACTGTGCAGAAAGATTAAAATTCTGTCAAAATATAAAATACTTTAATCAAACATTCATATTGGCAGCATCATTAAAAGTTAGCAGTACAGGGATCTGATTATTGGACCTCTTTCTGCCACTGAAGCACAAAGTGCATAAGTTATTTGCTCAAGATGACATGCTCTACTATATACTCATCTTTTCATTAATCAAATTGGACTTCATGAGATATTTCTCAGCAGTTTAATTAAGCTGGTCTTTAAGGAGATTACATTTTGAGATTACATTTTACAAAATCATCAGTAATTAGAAGTGTTTATCTAGGCTATGACATGAATAGTTACTGGCCTTCAAACCCTATGAGTAGGGTATGTCTAAGTGTGAACCAGGTATACACATTGTTGATTACACATGTATTTATTTCAAATAAGTAAAGTCAAATGTGACAAAAAAAAAAAAAAAGCAAGAAGCATAAGGGTACAGATATCTCCATGGAGAGACACTAGAGTGAAGGATAGAAGTGCAGATTTGGAAACCATAGGCCTAGTCTACCTTTGCCATTGATTTTGTGATTTTGAGAGGTAAATCAAAAGCTCTGTGCCTCAGTTTCCCCACCTTTGCTATAAGACGAGGAATACTCAGTACTACTGTCTCATAAGAACAGCTTGCACACTGGAGATATTCAATGTTTTCATCAAACTTGCACCTCTGTCTATGACACATAGACTCCTACCATTTTCCCCCACAAATCCAAGGAAATCAAGGCTGACTTATATCCGCACAGGTTGTGGGCATAAATTTAATACCATCCCAGCCTTCTCCCAGTGGCCAACACAAGCCTACAGTCCTCAAGGTCCCAGGCACAGGCTGGGACAAGTTTTGCTTTTTTTGAAATGATTCCAGGCTCACATGAACATGCTACCCAAACTGGCCAAGGTCTCTTCCCAAGTGGAAGATTCTGCCACCCACAGACTGCTGCTACAAATATTCATCGGGTTTAAATCTCAATTCCTGTGATTGCAATCGCCCGGGTCATTTTCTGAGCACCAAAGAACCTGACAGTCTCTCCAGAGCCGATGCTGGCTCACCATTGCAGCCCTCAGGGGGCACCTTTGGCCAGCCTTCCCTGCCCAGCTGGGAGTCAGCTTGACCTCAGGGGGCGAGTAAAACAGGGAACGGCGGAGGGGAGAGATATACTAATCTTTGTCCCAGTTATTCACAAAGGCTATTTATTACAGCAGCTTCAAGGACTCTGTTTTGCACCATTACTTTTACTTTCTTGGGCCAAAAATCTCTGATTACCAATTGCCTGCCGAATTTTAAGAGAGCAGGCGAGGGACCTGCCTGAAATACCAAATTGCTTTGCTTATTTTTTTCCCCTCTGGTTTCTCTTTACAGGTCATCCATTTAGTGACATATTAGCTATGTTCCGGAGTAGGTGAAACTAGCAGTCTGTGTTTTGCTTGCATTAAATAGCACGCAGAAGTGCTGTATCTCATTATCCACGTAGGTGTCCACGCTACGTCTTCTGCTTTGATGACATTCTGTGGCAGTAATTTTCACAGTTTTTCTGGTTTTCAATTGGCCATTTCCTAATTTAAAACAGGGCAATCAAAGGAAACACTTTCCCCATACACAGCATAACATAAACTTTCCTATGGTTGCTGTGGAGAAGAAAACTCACAAGGTTTTCAGCTTCAACCTTTAGTGTAAACCAGACATCTGTTCCGAGTTGTGTCAGATCACAGGAAGGATAGCCCACAGCTTGGTTTACTCCAGACTAATTTAAGAAATCAGGACTCTCCCCACGGATTAGTCACTGACTTCTTGGGCAACGACAGGCCAGACACTTTGCTCTCTGCAGCTCAGCGGTTTTCCCCTGTAAAACAAGGGTGACAGCTCTTCCCCGCATCAGAAGGTGACTTGCAGCTGGAGGATCCAACTCCAGTACCAAGCCAGAAACTAAACTTTTCAGCCCATTTATACATCTGCAGTCCTGATGTCAAAGTCCACTAGGAAAGGAAAGAAAAGGAAAAAGAAAAGGGAAAGTGCAGATGGGTCTAAAGATGGCTTTGAAGTACAGCCCAGGAGTGGAGATCAGGAAGTGAGAGCTGTAATTGCAGCTGGGTATCAGTTTCCTTTTTTATTTCAGGAGAGCCCACAGCTTGGTGCGGTTTCTCTCTCTCCCGCAGAAAGCGGGCAGGAACAACACTCACCTCTGCGGGAGAGCAGAAGGAGCTGTTAAGTGGAAGGGGCCACAGAGACAAAACAACTCTTTACATTTCTAATGCAGAGACAAGTAGAAAGCATCATGAACATGTCTGAAATTACTGTTATTACCTCTGGACCAGCAGGGAAAGCTGAAAACTATTTCTCATTTTGTTTCCTAAGGAAATTGCACTGTAACTTGCAGGCTCTGTCCGAGTTCCTTGCAACAGGGCCAGCTTCAAGCAAACTCAATAGATAGGAGGTGTCAGATTCATGAAAATAGGTAGTTTGGCGGGTGGAAGAGGACCTGCAAATACCCCGCAGAGCAAAAGGCTCCCAGCTGAGCCCATGCCATCACAAAGCCCCATGTGAGAAGGCACACCAGAGGGAAGCTGCCAGTGCTACAGAGATTGGTACAGTTGACTTCAGGCTGAGGGCGGGTTCATTCCAAGCTGCCCCAAACCTGACACTCTTCATAGCTCAGAAGCTGGGTGTTCAGCTGACCACTCGGTGGGCACAAGCATAAAACTCGGACCTCAGATCCCACAGGCCTTTGACCCGAGCCCTGATAAGGCTGCCCGTTACGGAGGCTGCCCTGGCCTGTCAGTAACAAGCTGCTGCCACCAGCAAACGTGTCAGAACAGGTTAATCGACATCCCACTGTAACTTTAACACTATTAGTCAACACTAAACAAAGGTTTAAATTTTTTTCCTTCCTGAGATAAGCTGCAAGGCAAGGATCAGGGCTGCTGTGAGAAAACAGACTCTTGGTATAGTGAAATAAACCTGTTTGTTCCAGTTAAAAAAGGTTTGTAACCTGAACTCGGGGGCAAGTTATCACAGTAATGAGGACATCTTGAAGACCAATGCAAAGGGTTTAGGTTTTGGTATTTGCTAGGCATACTTCGAGTGTTTTGACCTTACAAATCTCTTCTTGTTTAGGAAAGAAATCTCATTTTGCATCATACTATGCTTATCTTCTAGCAAAAGTGGGGGCAGAATCCAAATATGCTGGTGTTTGCAGACAGCACTGGTGCAGTACAGCCCATCTCTTAGCTTCACAATGAAGAAAATGAGCTACAATTGTGAAATCATTGCCTAACAATTGATAAGCACAATCACTGCAATCCTCTTCCCTGCCTCTTCTTGGCCAGTGTCCCATTTAGCACCCATTACTGGATATATGGAAAAGAGAATGGCAATGCAGTTAAAGTACAAGTCACACACAAAGAAGACATAGATAATTTATCTCTATGTCTTTTCTGATGTCCTCTTTCATCATGGCTAAAAATCTCAGTATTTACAATTAATTTTTTTCCCCCTTCGTGACTATATTTACCATCCTTCTAACAACTCTTGAGTTCTCCCAAGAAACAGGGAATTGTAAATAGGGGTGGGGGGAAGAAGCTTCAAAACAAAGCCACATTAGGTACATTGAATAAGGTGCTGCAGGAGACTCTTTTAGAAGGCCTTTGCTTTGCAGAAGAATGATTTTTCTGCTTGTCTTGTTTCAAATCAAGACAGCCACCCTCGTTTCACCCTTCTTTTCAAGAACTTCCTATGGCACCACAAACACCTTGCAACATTAGACACCAGCTGCTGATGTCAACCATTCCAAGAAAAGTCCAGCCCACCACAAGATCAAAGAAATTTGGTTCAGGCTTTCTTGCCCAGAAAGGGAGGGTGGATGTATACAATTCCTCAGTCTTCAAAATTCTTGACTCTAGGGAACGGCAAGCCCACACACCTAGAAAAAGTCACTGTTGCCACTACCATATGAAGGATGCAACGACCAGGTTTTTTTCCCCATGAGAAAAGTCTGTGGTAAACCAAATGCTTGTATGTACTAATTATTAGATAAATACTGACATCACAAAGTGTTAAGTAATGGTACTTTTAACAATATTTAAAAAAAAATTGTTATTATTTCCTATTCTACATGGATGTCACACACTCAGAGGTGATCCTATTGCTCACTGGTCAACTGCAGAAACATCTAACAGTTCTAGTATCATTTTTACATGAACTCTGTAACAGAGCTTGGATCACTGAACTGTATCTCCCTTGAACACAATTCAGTATTAGAGCTGACAAGGGCCAAACTCTACCCAACATCCCAGTTAACATCAAGCAGGTCACCAAGCAGTTATTTCAGTGCCTTGCTGACTCAGACGTAATATAGAGAAAAGAGTAAAGAGGATAGATTATGTTTGAATTTAAATTTGCTGTTCAAAAGCACATCACTGATGTGTTACCAAGATGAGATTTCAATTTGCAGAAGAAATAATATGCAATTCACAAGTAATTGCTGCATCTGTAGAAATTTAGATTGTATTTTGTCCTAACGACTTGGAATATCTTAAGCGTAATGTGAATAGCTTCCAGTTCATCTTAACTCCTGTTTCTTTCAAATACATTTTATATTTCTAAAAGCAAGCAGTATATTATCATTAACAGAATGAGGTATTCTGAACAGTAATCTGAGGAACAGCAACTGCTGAGATAAAGCACATCACCCACACAAATCTCACCTGTATTGCAGCTCAATAAAATACCAATATTTGGTCTTGGTTTCCTGTAGAGAGGGAAGCATAACTGAACCCCAAGGAGGGATGTAAAAGAATGGGGAACGACCCTATAAATGTATGACTTTTGGGTCATAGCTTTAAAATTAATGGCTACGTCAAAACATTTTTTGTAGCGCTCAGCCCATGTGAGGGAGGTTTCAAAAGGCAGAGATCAATCCTCATCTAGCCCTAATACCATTTCTGACACCCTATGCAAGCCCAAACAATAGCCAGCCCTTAAGGAAACGTCTCACAGTGTCCTTGCACTCCACAGCAATTGCTTTCACATACATAGATATGTACTTTTTGATGCTGAGAAATAGTACTTTATGTATGATCAAAGAAATGATACCCACAGGCGAAAAACATTTTGAAGTGTTTTCACTGACTTTGATCAACACGTCAACAGGAATAAGATGAATAAACAAAAATTGTTCCAAAACATCCCTTAGGGTAGACTGGAGGAAAGCTACTGGCATCACAGCAGCACCCTCTAGTGCTGCTGTCATTGGGATTTACCAGCACTTCCTAAATAAAATTCAACATTTGGTGTCAGGATGCAACTTCACTTGTCCTAGAGTGGATGATCCCTGAGATCTCCACGCTGGCCAAAACCTGGCATACAGGGCCCTAGCTGCCGAGAGCCCTGTGGTCATCACATGCCACAGACCAAAGGGCTGGCATGGGTGGAAGCATGGACTGATGAGCGAGCATTAGTCCCTGTTACTCTGTGCAAATCACCAAATAGGTTTTCAAGCTCATTGAAGGCCTGTGGTTTTAGGAAGGTGTTTCAATGGGGCATTCCCTTTCCTACACCTCCCTTACTTCATGAGGATAAGGCTTACTCTGAGAACACTTGCCTGGCCTTCAAAGATCTCACATAGGCAGTGCTAAAAGTTATCTACTGGTGAGCTCTTTTTAGAGTATCTGCCTCAGTGAAGGTTTCATTGACACAACTCACAATAAGGGCAGAATATCAACACCATCTTGTGGACAAAATGAGACGTAGATGACTAAGGAGACAAATCCATCAGTAGTAACAGATGTTTGACTAAAGAGCTGCAATTACTTGGGGTCTTTGTGGTGTGCTAGCAGCGCCTACAGCACCACATAGTATTTCCCAAATGATGGAAATAAAGAGTAGTGCAAAGGCAGATATTATTTTTTGATTGTTCAGTGGAAAATAAATGAGACTACTCCCACAGTTTCCAAATAATGTAGAGATGCAACCCCAAAAGCAACTACTACCAGTCACAACAAAATAGATGCATAAGTCCAGGTCCATAAACCAGCTGAAAATTCATCTGCTGCAGTGATGAATATAAAATAAAAACATGGAGGCAAGACTGAATATGTAAAACAGGGTGGGTGAGATAACCATACTGTAGAAGGAGAATATTTGGTATTGTGGGAAATGAGCTAAGTTTTGCTTCAGCTAATTGATATATTGTTGTTAGTGTATCGTGTTAACAAAGGAGTCTTAGTGATAGCAGAGTTTAATAAATTGTATCCAATTAATCCCCAGAAATGTCCTTGGTCTGTCAAGAGATCCTTGTTCGCAGAGTGTTATCTAGGTGAAGAGAAACAGACTGGGACATGGCCTTCAACACGGGAACCCAGAGGATAGGGGAGTATCAGTAAGGCCAAAGAAACCAGTCTTGGACAGTAAATCTGACAAGTAGATGGTAGCAAAGACTGTTAAATAACATCTAGCGTAATGAACTAATCAAAGGTGTGTTTAGGATAATGATTTCGTAGGGTAGGCATGTGGATACCTTTTATGGTAAAAAGGTGCAAACCAAACCCATAATAGTCAGGCAGACAGGAAGAATGTGAGCTCCAACTTCTCAGCCAATGAGAAGAGAGATAATAACTCAGGTGGCTGCAATAAGGGCATAAAATACCTGAAAGCTGAAAGATCTATGCATCTATTTTTGGTGCACCCGATTCAGTGCTGTTTCATATTAATAAATTTTTAATCTTTGCTTCAGTGACTTTGTCCTCTTTAAATTCTAAAATGTGAGCCAGTGTTTCTCATAGTATGACTAAAAAAAACAGCAAGTATCACTCTCCTAAAGTCATGCAGCAGCTGCAGGGCAGCCAAACCAAGCCTTTCTCCACCTCACTCCCTGAAGCTATAGAGAAAGCCCAGAGGAAATTAATATTGCCTCAACTGCCACACACAGACACACTATTCAAAGCCGTAAACAATTCAACCATCATCACCTCACATTCTATGTGTTATCCCTTGTGCTTGGGAAGCACAGATCCTACTAAATCAGATTGAAAGAAGTACCAGGCAATGGTGAAATGTCTGCATCTGAGCCCAGCCATGCTCAGAGGCAACTGAATCTTATGTTAAGAGCTGTAGCAGGGGTAGGCAAGAGATCATCATGTCCATTATACTGTAACTGCCATGCTATCTAAGATGTGGGTGCATATAAGTCCCATGAGGTGCTTCTGTCTAACTTTAAGTACTGACCTACCATTTATTTTTGGCTCTAATAGTTCTGAGTGCCTTACATGCAGTTCACAGAATCTGGCTCAAATGTGGCAAGGCCACAGTTATAGTCACACTGGGCTTATCACTTTAGCATCTGACACCCCAACCCAGATGAGGTAAAGATACAAAACTCCCTGAAGGCAAGCACTGGATTTTTATTTTTTTTAAAAAAAAAAAAAAAAAAAAAAAAAAAAAAAAAGAAGAAGAAGAAACGAAGAATTCCTACTTTACCATAGTTCTGCTGTAAGGCAGTAGGACAGCTATACTGTACGTCAGTAAAACACCACCAATGAAATGACAACACAAAAATACAAAATAGTATTTCTACACTTTTTTCTACATGGGAACTCACAGAAGCATAGTTAAGTCTATCAGGTCCTTAAATTATCATCCATGTAGATAACAGATTGATCAACATACCTTACTCTCTGCCAATTGCTTCTCCTGCTTATCCATATTAGCTGGGATTCATTTGTATTACCCTGTCTGGGACTCAGCCAAATACCCTCCCCTTCATTCTTGTCCTTCAAGAGAGAGATCATAGAATAGTTTGGAGTGGAAGGGACCTTTAAAGGTCATCTAGTCCAACCCTGCTGCAATGAACTGGGACATCTTCAACTAGATCAGGTCGCTCAGAGACCCATCCGAGCTGACCTTGAATGTTTCCAGGGCTGGGGCATCTACCACCTCTCTGGGAAACCCGTTCAAGTGTTTCACCACCCTCCAAGTGAAAAAAAAAAATCCTCCCTTTTATCTAGTCTAAATCTACCCTCTCTTACCCCTTTTCCTATCACAACAGGCCTTGCTAAAAAGTTTGTCCCCATCTTCCTTATAAGCCCCATTTAAGTACTGAAAGGCTACAATAAGGTCTTCCCAGAGCCTTTTCTTCTCCAGGGGTTGTCCTTGTAGGAAAGGTGCTCCACCCATGTGATCGTTTTTGTGGCCTCCTCTGGGCCCACTCCAGCAGGTCCATGTTTTTCCTGTGCTGGGGGCTCCAGAACTGAATGGAGCACTTCCCCTGGGATCTCAGCAGAGCAGAGTAGAAGGGCAGAATCATCTCCCTCAACCCACTGGCCACACTTCTTTTGATGCAGCCCAGGATACAGTTGGCCTTCTGGGCTGTGAGAGCACATTGCCAGCTCATTTCCAGCTTTTCATCCGCCAAGTCCTTCTTGGCAGTGCTGCTTTCATTCCCTTCATCAACCAGCCTGTATCAATACTAGGGGTTGTCCTGACCCTGCAGGTCCCTGCACTTTGCCTTGTTGAACTTCATGAGGTTCACACGGACCCACTTCTCAAGTCTGTCTGGGATGGCATCCCAATCCTCAGGCATGTCAACCACAACACTCAGCTTGGTGCTGTCCACAAACTTGCTAAGGCTGCACTTAGTCCCACTGTCTATATCATTGATGAAGACATTGAACAGCACCGGTCCCAATAGAGACCCCTAAGGGACACACTTGTTACCAATCTCCATCTGGACACTGAGCCATTGACCACTACCTCCTGGATGTGACCATCCAGCCAATTCCTCATCCACCTAACAGTCCACCCATCATATCCATACCTCTCCAGTTTAGAGAGAAGAATGTTGTAGGGGACAGGGACAAAGACCTTACAGAAATCCAGACAGATGGCATTTGTAGCTCTTTGTCACTGATATAGTCACTCCACCATAGAAAGCCACTAGATTCATCAGTGTCATGGTCTGGGACAGGCAGGCAGGACTTACCCTTGGTGAAGCCATACTGGCTGTCTTGAATTACCTCCCTGTCCTCCATGTGCCCTACAGTAGCTGCTAGGAAGATCTTCTCCCTGATCTTCCCAGGCACAGAGGTGAGGCTGACAGGGCAGTAGTTCCCAGGATCCTCCTTTCCACGCTTTTTATAAATGGGTGCAATGTTTCCCTTTTTGCAGTCACTGGGGACTTCACCTGACTGCCATGACTTTTCAAATATCACGGAGAGCGGCTTGGCAACTACATCAGCCAACTCCCTTGGGACTCTGGAAAGGATCTCGTCAGGTCCCATAGACTTATGAATGTGATGATGTAAGCTGTTACAGAGCATGCATTGGATTTGCTAGTCTATTTTTTTGTGGGGCTGCCCAATTCATCACACCACCAAACTTATGAAAATAACACAGCAATAAGAAACTGGAAGGTTCTGTTTCTCATTCATACATCTGACTTCATTAACTCATAAATTGTGACAACTTGTTATAAACTAATGAATGAACCACTAAGTTGAGACATCATTCATTATCATAAAGCTATTTCCTGCCTGCTTAATTAAGCTCCAAGAATGCTCAAGCAGAAGCAGACCCTCTTGGGAACTGACAAATACCAGAGGCTGAGGGGCATCCTGACACAGTTTCAGCACAGCTAAAAAAACCCTCAAACAAGAAACAACCATTTTCTGCTGACACAGACACAGCCCAAAGCAACTGACTGGAGAAAAGAATTCTTTCCCTTCTGCCCACTATGTAGGGAAAGGAAAAAATCCCCTCCTTCCCCTACTTTGTACCATATCAGCACTTAGCATTCCTAAGTATGAACTACAGATATACAGCAAAAGGCTATCCCCACCTCAAAGACTTTACCTTTCCACATCCTCTCTGGTTTGTTGCTGGTACATCAATAATTGTATCTTATCTAAAATACTGACATGAAGAATCTTTATTACAGGCATCCATGCAAATACACGTCTTCCCATAACCAGTTAACTTACTACAGCTGAGTTTCAGGAGCAAAACGGAAGGAAAATCCTAGCTCCCAGGGCCCCTGCCCAGGGAGTCGTTAGCTAATTCCCTGCAGCAGAGCTGAGCCCACCCTGAAAAACTAGATCAGGGAATAATTTGCTACCTTTCCTTATGTTTCTAATTGACACATTGGTCTAGGCCTCACAGTCAGGTCTATGATTCTGCTGCTTCTTTTGATGGTACTGTCTGTTTTGAAAACTGAAGCTTACCTTCTGCCATGAAATAGCGAGTATTTAAGGCTTTCTCAGCCAGTGAAAAACAGATTATGGAGAAATCAAGTCCAGGCCACATTTAATTTGCTTTATTTACATATAAATTGCAGCCTGGAACAGAGGTGGTCAAACATCATCATGCCTGCCTTCTGCAGCCAATAGTATGCTGTTGCCCACATGTAATTTGGCCTCAAAAATTGCTTGTAATTAGATATCAAAGCAGAAACCAAGCCCTTCTGTTTCTCACTGTAGTGATTCCTATTTCCAGGGTCTTGTCTAACCAAAACCAACTGTGACATGGCCTGACCTCCTTCTCTGAAAGAATAAAAATAACTCAGAAGATTATATGAATTACGGGGTGGCATCCACCATAACAATATTATATATCATGTTCCCTTCATCATTCCTCTAAAGGTTTTGCTGTCTCTGTATCGCTCCCTCTTAAATGGGTTACTGGGGAAAATTTTGCTTCTCATCAGCACTTTTCAAGCCCTCCCATTATAAACCAAGCACACTAGAGCTTTAAAATTTACCTTTGAACTTTTTTTATCATTGCATTGTCCACTTCATAAATCCTCTCCTATAGCAGCAATATCATATCTCTAAATAACACTGATAGGGACAGAAGAAACTGTGAGAAAAGGTAATTTTACATTTGGTAATGCAGACACGCATTATCCACCCCAGGGACATTTGTGAACATACCCGTGAATAAATTGCCATACTCTCTACACTGTTGGGAAAATATTGCAGTTCCAGAAGAGGTACAAACTTCATCCTCCCTGGTCTCGTGCTGCTGGACTTACACAGAATCCCACCAGGTTCCCAAATAGCCTTCAGCACTTGTTTAGGCTGGAGCAGTTTCCAGGCATTTATTGTTTAACCATCAATATACCTCATGGAGTAGTGTGGTTCCCTTTCAGCTTACGTGGAAACTGTTTGGCTGACCAATTTAAAGTCAATGAAGGGGTCAGGTCTGAGAAGGTCTCAAAAATATTCACATCACCAGATCCTCTGTCCCAAAATGATGGTAGTAACACTTCCTTACCTAATTCCATTTCTGCTAGTGTGTCTCTCCAATCTGTATTTGGAACTACTACTGAAAGTGAACAGAAAGCTTCTGCTTCTATGGAACAACTCCCTTGCCTTGAAAGAGAGAAAGGTGACTTGTTGAAAGAAAGATGACTTAAAAGAGAAGCCTATTCCCAGACTTCCATGGATTAGGTAAAAGAACTTTATTACCTGCAAGAAAAAACCAAACAACTTCAGAAGCATACTAGTGGTTTCCAGGTTGAAAGACTTGGTATGTGTGCACAGTTAAAAAAAGAGGGATAAGCAAAAAAGCTAGGAAAAGGCTGAAATGTTTATAAAGTCAGAGTTTTGTCACGTAAATTTGGTGCTGGGTAATATCTTTTTCTAAATGGAATTTATTTTATGATTCATAAGAAAGGGAGTAATTCCAGCTAACCTGTATATTAGCTGCACCTAAGTAAAACAACAAAATTCCTGGTTACGAAAAAAAAAAGCTATATTAATTCTTGAAGCTGCTTTTCAAATAAGTATTACAAATATGAAGGCTAAAGCTAAACTATGACATTAGAAACCTTGAAATAATTTTTTTCTCATGGTCTAAATAGGAAAGCATACTAAAAACATTGCTTTCCTGTTAAACTAGAAACCTAAGCTTCCTAGTCACTACTTGGTTTGGTTGCCTTGGTTATTTCAGCTTCCTAAAATGAACTGAAGAAAAAAAAACCAAAGAGACAGACCTGCTGTAAAGACTTTGCGCCAGCATTACAGCTTTTGGATTTATCATCAAAGTAATAATTACTACACCTTCTTTAAAACCCTAGGAAAACACGCAAGTAGTTTCAGAAGTAGATTAAAAAAGTACGTAGTTCCATGGAAGTGCATCACATGCCTAAAAAAAAAATGTCCCACAAGCAACAAAACCTGAGAAACACAGAGGTAAGAATCCATACAGAACAGAAAAGGCTAAAAAAGGATTCTAGCATTTTTTTCCTCAAACTGAACAAAAATTAATTTAACACAATTACAGTCCTTGTTGGATTTTTCTGCCATTTGCTTTTTGCATTTCTCCCAGGCGAGTATAAACAACTACCCAGGGTTCTTTCTAACTTTTTAGTCATGCTCACGATTCAACACCCATGCCTTGAAATTCAACACTACAAATCAGAATAGCATATGAATGGTGGTAACTGAAAAACTTTAGAGTTTGGGCATTTGTTGGGAACTAAACTTACGCTACTAGTGTAATGCTGAAGCTAAATGTTTCTTGAGTGTTTCCCTGTGATGTCAAAATTTCCAGTCTGTGGTATTTTTGAAGCATCACCACCTTCATTATCAGAATAAACAAGCAGATGTCCCCACCACTCCTTCCTCTCCTATTGCTCTGAAGAACAAGAAACAAATGACTGATCACATCAGAGCAGACAGCAGCATGTCTTCCAAAGAAAGGGACACTAAGGTCACATCACATGCAGCACTAGCATCATTGGGAGTCAATCATGTCTATGTAGGGAGAAAAAGGAAATTGTGATGATCTTATACCACAATTGCTTCAGAAGAGTACACTGAGATGAAGTCAGAGAATTTGTAATGCTCATATAAAGGCTCACTGCCCTGGCAAGTAGGGGTCATGCATGCATAAGACGATATGAAAATACAGTCTTCTTAATCCTGGAGGTATCAGGTAGTGCATGTGTTTGCTAGTAATCTGCATTTGGCCAGAGTGTTTAATGGTTTCAACTGTACCTTGTGATACCTTATGCCAAGCACAAACATCATTTCAGCACTACAGCATGCAAATGCAGAACAATGGGAAAGATGACCTGCTGTGCATCCTCATCTACACAGCTGTCCAGCTCCACTGTCAATATCAGAAAGTAAAGCTTGGTTACAGGAAGAGTGAGATGAATTTCCCTTGTCTATAAAACCTGGATTTTAAAGGGAAAAGGAAGACCACCTATATATGGTCAAGTGCTGGCAGCTGTCACTCTTCCAGTCTGGCATATCTTAAAGCATTCGAGGTTGTTGACATATAGCCCTCTTTAGTCCTTTCCAATTCTGGGTAAAATATGGTTTATATGTGAGCATGTTATGCCTGACATATTTTGTCAAGGTGTACTGCATTGTCTGACTTAACAGATTCCTCACATTCTGGTAAGCACCATCTATTAGTGTTACTTTCCCCCACCAGTCATACTTCTGTGAAAACAGAAGCAGAAACATACTACATAAACAATACAAGGATTTTCTGCATTATACAAGTGCCTAAGATGTTACACATTTTACAGAAAAAAAAAAATCCATGTGTAATTTGTATTTCCATCTGTATTTCACAAATATGTATCCATCCAGGAATTCCATGCAAAAAAACCCAACTTTATTAGCATAAAAAGTACACATTCAGTAATCAATACTCAAATTCCTTCACAGCATCTGGCATGTTTGATACATCTTTCTGTATCTGCTACAGCTGGAGGAAGAAGATGTTGTAAGAGGTCAGAGGTTAGAGGGGGGTTGTTGTTGGTTAGGGTTTTTTTGTTTGGTTTTGTGCTTTTTTCTTTTAAGTTATGTAAACAATTCAGAGTGAAACCTGTACAGAGTATTAGCTGAATATTAGCTGTCAGTTGTACACTTAAAAGTTAAATAAACACCAATTTCAGCAATACAAAAAGCAATATAAAAAAAGTATTCAGATGCATGCCATGCATCAGAACAAAAATGTAGGAAGACATGGCAAGTAAGTCAACATGTCTTAAAGGTTAAATCATACTGGAAGGTCTCTGTAAATATCTGTATGGCCTAACATGAAAAACATAAAATTACTTGGTTCCGTAAGAGATCTGTACAGTTGCATCTATTTTAGCCTTATTAAACAAAAATATATTAGAACAATAGACTGATTAAAAGGAATAACAAAAGTTTACTCAAGTTTAACATATTAAGCTGCCTATTTGATAGAGTAACCAGACAGAGGTAGATGTCCAATATTAGTGGCCAAGCTATTCTAGCAAGACCGTTCAGCTATCTTGTCAAGTTTTTACATTCAAAGCCAATGTGAAAAAGCTTCATAGATGAAGGATGTATTTCAAAAAGCCAGCCAGAAAACCTGTATTGCTGATGGAAGTAGTTTCAATTATACTGATGGAAATTAAGAGTATGTGAGAATAAATCATTTACCAGACCACTGTAAGGACACCACTAGAGCTCATACCGTTGTTTTAACAGAAGTGAAATTAATTTGTTCATTTCTTATGCTTATTTTAGAAGCTGAACTATTGCCACCTATCTGGCTCATAATTAGTCAAAATAAGATTGCAGGGTACCACGGCGGCGGATATCACATGTCCAGCAATGGAAGCCACCTCCCAATGAATTGGCATGGCGAATATTCACTTTAATTGTAGAAATGCCTGCAAGAAACATAGATTGCATACTTTAAAATCCAGATCTCGAATTCATGTGGTAAGCTTTGATCAGAACAGTAGATAATGCTTTTTTAGATCATATGGCTAGATGCAAGTACAGAAAGTATTTCCTACTCATTTGTTAAGAATTTATTTCCCAAGTTCTAGGCAGAGAACAAGCTAGGAATATACTTGACTTGTTTATTCCAGTGATACCCTCAGGAATATACAGTGCCTGGAGCACTGGTGTTTGATGTGTTATGATGTGCCAGTAATAAAGAGATTTTTTTTTTTTTTGTGGTACATGAAGAATTAAAAAAATTCTGCTACAATATATGACCAGAGCATTTACGTAAACCTGTGTGAGGATTTATGGTTAAAACACTGAATGTGCTCTTTCAAGTGTCTTTCAGAAGAAGCAGCTTTCAAAGTACAGAGCTCTGAGTCCTTCTTTCTCAGAAAGGGGAAAGAAGCTGTTATACTTACTACCTAAATTAAGCTTCCTCCCACTTCTTTTCAGCTCTGATGTTTCAGCTGTGGCTCAGTTTATACAAAGTCCTGACAGATGGATTAGGATCAGAAGACTTTTCTGTTATGGAGTTTGCCTTTTTGCTTCTTGGTACTCTCAGGAGCAGCTCAGTAGAATCCGTTATCTAGGTCAGCAATAGTTTTGTTCCCAGTAGACCCATCTCAGTCCTAGAAACTTACTGACTACAGCAGTTTATTTAGAACTCACACAGACTGTGAAGTTCAAATATGAAAGATATATCATGATTAGCAATAATGGCCTCGTTTTTAAGTACTTTCAAGCTTTCATAAATCCTCAGCTCCTTGGTCATGCAGAGAATTAAAACAACCTAAGATGATTGAAAAGCTAAGTAATTCACTAAAGGTTGTATAGCCAATCTTTACAATCAGATTAAAGTGGTTTGCACTGAGTGGTTCTCACCTGCAACCATCTCAGATTTGAGGGAAGCTTCAATAAGCACACTCACATCCATGGCACTAACCCGTCTTCCAGGTTCAGAGTTGCTATCTTCCACCTTTGGATCATTTTCTCCTTCTCATCATCTTTCTCCCTTTAAAGGAGTCTTCTACTACTGGGCAGTATTATCTTTTACTCTACAGTCCATGATTTCTCACTTCTCTTGACTTCTAATTTACCCACCAGTCTTCTTCCTACCCTGTCAGCTTTTGTATCACCATGTACTTACCCTGCAGCAATAGTCAGCTGGCTGTAGCACCAAGCAATCTGGCCATCAGTCTACTAACCAACTATGAGCCATAAATAGATCTACCTATGTCTTTCCCTCCAAGCATGATGGAAGCAGTTGGATTAACTGCATGAGTTCCGATTAAGTCTGTATTATTTGTCTTTGCAGTGAGATGTCCATAAGACTTTCAGATTTTATATTCAATTACAGTTCTGCTGCCACTGCCTACCTCAAGGAATTCTACCCTGTCATGAGGTTACATCTCACAGGACTGAGATTTTCCACAAATGAGCTGAAGTGCCTGGTTATGTGGTCTTAATATGACAGTTTAAAGTACAATGAGTTTAAAAGTAGACAAATCAAAAAGCATTTTGTCAATGAGTGATAGCCAGCTTTACATCACTCAGCCATATGCACACTGAACCTTTCCAAGACCGACTGTAACCTCAAAACTGAACAGACAGTTATGTATTTAAAAAGCTCATTCAAAAGCATGCTAGCAGTAACTTTAATTGCTACTCATACCTTTATTTGCTGCAAGCTGTAGGGAGCACAAGATGTAAGAAGCCTGTATCTGTATTCATATGACTCAAATATTCAGGAGAAAAATCATAGAATCATTTCAGTTGGAAAAGACCCTTGGGATCATGGAGTCCAACCATCTACCCTACTCTACAAAGTTGTCCCCTACACCATATCCCCCAACACCACATTTAAACGACTCTTAAACACATCCAGAGATGGTGACTCAACCACCTCCTGGGGCAACCTATTCCAATGCCTGGCCACTCTTTCTGTGAAAAATTCTTTCCTAACATTCAGTCTAAACCTACCCTATTGGAGCTTGAAGACATTCCCTCTCGTTCTGTCACTAATTACCTGTGAGAAGAGACCAGCACCAACCTCTCTACAGTGTCAAGTAGTTGTAGAGAGTGATTAAGTCTCCCTCAGCCTCCTCTTCCTCAAACTAAACAGCCCCAGCTCCTTCAACTGCTCTTCGTACAATTTGTTCTCCAGGCTCTTCACCAGCTTCGTTGCATCCCCTGCACTCGCTCCCAGCACCTCAATGTCTCTCTTGTATTGAGGTGCCCAGAATTGGATACAATACTCAAGGTGTGGTCTCACCAGTGCTAAGTACAGGGGGACAATCACCTCCCTACTTCTGCTGGTCACACTATTTCTAATACAAGGCAGGATGCCATTGGCTTTCTTGGCCAGCTGGGCACACTGCCAGCTCTGAATGATTCTTTTCGCTAATCCAATTGTTTGAGTACCTTTTCCAGTACTCCAGTACAAAAACCTTTTTGCTTTAACTACTTTAAGTCTTACTACTTAAGACTGATATGAAGCTATGCATATCAGGCTTCATTCATCCTGATATGCATAGCTGGTATCATGATAATTTCATTTTAAGTATATGCTGAAATACATGAGGACATACCCAGATTTTCAAACATCTTCTGAATTGATGTCTCATTGGCATCCACCATCACACGTTTTTCATCCAGCATGAGGACATTCATGGAGAGCCATTTGGAAGACATCCACAGCGGGTGATCTAAACACATGAGAATGAACCTTCTACCATACCAATGTCACTGTATATTAACACTCTTAAAATTCTTAGAAATGAAATAGTGAATATACCATCTGGGATGAGTGGCACTGGGGGGCGAATCACAGTCCAGCCTGCTTTCTTGAAGAGCTCAATCTGAAAGAGCAGTTTAGATTCTAAACAAGATTCTTAAAATATCACATTACATTGTCCAACCAATGCCACATTTTCCCAGGCTTCTTCAAAATACATGACATCCCCTTCCCTCTGTTTACTACTCTTTCCCCCATTCAAGTTCCATCTACAAATCCAGTTTTCATTCAAGCATTTTTTGAAAGCCATTTCAAGCTTTGCATATCACTAGCATTTGCTGCTTCTGTTTTTATGTATGCTAGGAATACTATGATATATTAAAGATATGCAACGTGGAGCCTGTGAAGTAAAGATATTAGTAACAGCACAGAAGTATGTAATTCCTTATTATTTGTATTTTTTCTTCCCCATATGACTGTAAAAGCCATTGATATGAATTATACTGACATTTGTAGAACCACACCTACCAAAAATATCACATAAAATTATGTTTGCAGCACACTTAATAAGAAACTTAATATGCAGTTTATTTAACAAAGAGAACAAAATAAAGGCATCCTAGGTAATTAGTTATGTCTCCAAACTACACAGCTAAGTTAAAAATAAGAGGAGGATAATTTTCAACTTTGTTGTCTGCATACTTGGAAGAGCTCTTTATTCAAGTGTTACCAGGAGGGGGAGCTCCCATTCTGAAAACTCACTAACTAGCCTGGCCTACCGGGATTTTACAGAACCGCCCTCTTTCACCTGCACCTCTGCCCACATTTCCCAGTCATCCAGAACTGCCAAATCAGTTGTTACGAAAAAAAGCTGCATGTATCTTTTCTATCTACACAGACAGCAGCTTTCCATTAAAAGAGTCCCAGAACATGGATTTAACACAAGGAGACCTCTTGCAAATAAGATTATGAAAAATGGGGGAAGGGAAGACAGAACGAGAAGACTGATTGTTTTAAAAATTATATTCTCATAATGGATATTACAAGAAGCAGTAATTCAATGCAACCACTTGCATGGAAGCCACTTCCTGAGAAGAGACTAATACTGCCTCTAAGAGCAATGCTGTGCATATGGTTCCATAATCTCTGCTGCACACAGCTTTAGCCCACTGAGTGAGTCTTGGCTCTGCTATTCCCATGGGGTTGTACAGATCCTCCAAAAATCCTCAAGCACTTGACACTACAGGTAACATGTCTGTAACATCAGCTCACATTCTCTGGAATGCTTTCTGATCTGATTGTACTGTTTAGCAATATCAACGTTTTCTCAGAGTGAAGTACATTTGTACACGTAAAAATGTCTCACCTCTTTCTTACCCTGCAAAAAAGTATTTCCCACTCAGTTACAAGCTGAATGCCCAAGCAATTACCAGCCTCCTGTCATTGATACAGTTAAAAATAACAAAGGAGAGCCTTCCAGAATAGCAATTAAAAAGGGTGATCACTCATCTGAGCAGCAGAAAACCCTCAATTTCTCCTTGGATAAAATTAATATATTTAAGTCGTGGAAGCATTCAGACAAGTAGTATATCCTGTGTACTCCTGTAAATCCTATGTTACAAAACAGTTTACATATGATGGAAGCAATCTATGTACATAGGAAGAAATACACAACGCATCAGCCTAGCCTCTCAGTAAGTAAGCATGAAGAGCAATAGCAGAAAACTGCAGGAGAACACTGATCATTGCACTGATGAGAAAGTTCTAGAGTCAAGATGCAAATACATCTATAAGTTCCTGAACAACTGTGCTATTTAGATTCATTTAAATATGCTATTTAATTTAGTATTAGTCAAGTGTATATACAAAATAAACTTGTGGATTAGCAGTTATCCAGCAGGGATCTAATCGAGCTGAGCCATTTTTAAAACAGCAAACACTTTTCACTTCTGCTACACTCTTACCTGATGGCAGGGACGGTCTGGGTTAGAAAGCACAAGACCAGGTCCAATGATATTAAAAGTAGCATCAATGTGCATAGGGTTAGGATCCTTAAAGGATATTATATGCACTCTATAGTCTGGTGCAAGATGTCGCCTCATCCATTCAATGCCCATGTAATTTGTAACCTGAAAACAGGACAAAATAAGCTTCAGTAGGCTAGAATATAAACTCTATTTAAGCTTAGTTTGCCTAAGGTTTTATTCAAATAAATACTTAAAGACAAAATAATAGAAGCTTGTGTCTTTAGCTAACCCCTCAGCTGTAAGACAGTCTCATGCAGTATATCAGACATTCTATAAATAGCAACTTCTTTTGTCAACACTCATTTTAAAGCTGTTCAGTAATTTAAGAAGACAAATACAAATATCAATCATTAAGAAAGATACCAAAACTGTTGGAAGAAACCTTTGTTTACCTGGCTCCTTTGTACAAAGATATCTCTTCCAGCTCTAATGAAGTCAGCAGCATCAAAGCATGGCTCAAATTCTGTAGTTACAAATTTTCCCTGAGCAGCCAGCTTATGCCTGTCTTCAACAGAGCGGATTGGATAATCCTAGTTATAGAAAAAGGAGATGGTAAGAGAAAGGTTTTCAAATTGTTTACTACTGAAGATTATTTTGAATTTAAGAAACTATGCTTATACTGCTAGCTATTATGTTCCTCGGAGATGGTTTGGTTTACCAAAAGAAATCATAAATGGGGAAGTTTAAGTGAAAGGTTTCAAGTACATTTAAGAATAGGTGATGAGATAAGAGACTATACTTATATCAGGAAGTTAATTGCTCTTTAGAGCAATTGCTGTATAATATTTGGACTTCTGTATGAAAAGTATTCATTACCATCAAACTTTAACTATCTGTCCAGCAAACCACAGTGACAGAAATACTGGTACATGAGCTATTCCTAACAAAGGTGACCTCCCTACTTTTTCAACATTTTAGAATGGAGCAGTACTTCAAACTAGAAGGTAGATCTTCAGGATCATTTTAAATATCTTTTTAGAATGAAACAATGCAAGAACAACTGAAGTGTAAAAACGAGCACAAACAAGAACTGCTGGATAAGAAGTTTCTATGCTTTAGAACAGGCTCTGCAAGTTTTCTGACAGATTACTCTAAGGTAATTTCATTTAACAAAGACTTTTTTGCATTGTTGATAACATGTCACTGTTTCCGGAAAGTTATAACCATTCCACCACCAGTTTTACTTCGCTTATTGTAGATGCTCTACCAAGGTCCTAATGCATTTAGAAGCCCACAAGAAGCTATGAAAATTGAGTCAAATGATTATGAAAAAAAAAAAAATCACTTAAATATTTGGAAGGTAAATACTCACAGTTTAGATCCTCCACTATTTCTTCTATGTAACGTTCGAAATACTAATCATCATGCAAAACAAGGATTTTTCTGTGGCAAAATATATAATCTTTTGGACTTTCCTAATACACTCAAGACATAGAAAGATTCTAAGGGAATCTTTTTTCTATAAAGTAATCTTTGTGATGTCCTTCCACCATTCCTTCCTCTTCAATAGTGCTAAGTTACAAACAGTAATCAAAACAATTCAAAGCAGACTTGAATTTAATAGATACAACTTCCTCTTTTTTATTTCTGCACACACTCAGTTTCAGTTGGAAAGGCTACAGAATATTTGCATACCACTAGAAAAAACACAAATTTCCATATTTGTTTTGTTCTCCCCCCTCCCCTGATTTTGTGAAATCTAGATATCATGTTGAAACTATCATCAAAACTCTGTATAACCAGAACTGAAGTTCTGAAGCAAAATGAGAACAATACCTGATCATAGAGTTCATCTGCCATTGTGGGTTTGGGGGCAGTTGTCCACTTAGCACCACAATTGAAATAATCTTTGATTATTCGTCTATATGCTCTGTACTCAAAAAATCGAGCACGCCAAGCCATAGGCGCTTCAATAATTTCATTTCCCACCACCAACAGGATGTCTCTTGGCATGGCAGCGTACATACCTGAAAGGAAAAAGGACATTAACCTATCAGACAAATATGCTTTTCTCAGCTCCTTCAGTTTATTCACTTTTCACCCTCCTTTTTACGATTACTTCTGTCCATAGGAATGGTAAAAAGCATCTTTAGCAAAGTCAGGAAACCAGTACATAATTTGAGGTCCTTACATTCTGCAGTAAGTTTTCAAAGTGACAATTTTTAGTTCAAAAAAGTTCAGGTTAGGTATTAGGAAAATATCTTTCATTAGGAAATCCATGCAGCACTGAAACAGATCAGCAAAACAGGTGGCAGAATCTCTATCCCTGGAAATTTTCCAAGTCAAACCTACACAAAGCTATGAATGACTTCATCTAACACTGGCAATAATCCTGCTCCAAGCAAGAAGGTAAACTAGACATCAAGCAAGAAGGTAGACTAGACATCCAAAATGTTTAAGATGAGCTAAACAGAGGTAGTCTTCAACAATGGAAGAACATTTACCTGTAGACTCAAAATCAGGTGTTTTATACTTCACTGACCAGTCAATTGGATCAGGCCTCTTGACAATTACACCTTCTCTTTTCAAGATATTGCACATCTCTTCAATTTCAGCAATAGCTTTTTTTACATGTTCTTTGGGGAAGCTCTGGCCTCCAAATTTCTGGTAAAATCCCCAATACTTTTCATATGTGTTGGCCTAAACAAAAGGACAGGTAAGTAACAAAGAATAAGCATATTTTTTTTTGGTAGAGTGAAACAGATGCATAAGACACAATTCTTAATGTTCAAAGTTTCTTGTTCTTCTTTCACTGACTTCCTCTTGTTTTATATGTGTTATGACTCTAATATATCATACTGTGCCTTATACTTGATTCCTGCAATATTTATAGAGTTGCTAAGAATTGTTAGTCTTGCTGATTCTTCTAAAATAAAGGGGCATGAAGGGAAGGAAAGGGGAAAAGGAAGGGAGAAACATCAATGCTTCAGATAAACGCTCAGTTATTCCCGATTGAGAATCCATATCCTAGTAGTACTTAGCTGTTTTTATTTTTAGACTTTACTACCTATGTTTCAACATTTCATTGGCAAGGATTCACTCAGATGCTTTGTGATGTCCATGTGTCCAGCCATTAAACTTATGTTAACTTGGTGTTAAGACTAGTTGTGAATGGCTGATGACTTCACAAATACTTATATACAGTTACAAAATTAAGTTTCAGCTGTATGTCCTAAGCAGGCTCATTTCAGTACTCCTAACAGACTGTACATACAGCATGATGACAAAATTAAAGAAAAAAATCCTCTGAGGAACAGCAGGAAAAAGTACACATTTTGTTCCCACTTGCAAATTGAGTTTGACTTTTAGATGGGATTCAGGATATTTAATTTCCTCATATATTTGGATATAGATGGATCAATAGCTTATACTATTTGTTTCTACTGATGGAAATACTAGTATAAATAATGTAATAAATATTTCTAGAATTCTCTTCCCCTCTTTAGCCATAGCCTTACAGAAAGTTTCATTATTTAGCAAATCACTGATGAAAACCAAGTGATGACATTACACTTCAGTTAGTGTTTAGTGGCTAGTATTGCCAAGTGGCCATGAAAGATTTGGTCCTTATTACTCTAGACCTGTACAAACACAACAAACTCTACTATTTAAAGACACGTCTGCTAGCCTTATTAAGTGAAAATAACCTTGAGCTCATCTCCAAAAGGCATACATCTGTAGTCACCTTGTTAAAACCTCACTTCGGTACTGTCACAGTGGTGACATCAGGAATTCTAAAGCCATCCCAAGTACAGGTAACATGCCTTGTTTGCTAGAAGGGGCCATACGTCAGGTACAGCAGCAGTCTAGAAAATGCAAGAGATACTAAATTCACCCGTCAGGGTTGGATTAAAGCAAGTACAACATTTACAGGCCTAAATCCTCTGCTCCTGAAATCCTGTGATAGTCTTCTCAAATTAAAAGCTAATGCAAAACAATATCCTAGGCTTCCATGGCTAAGGAAATCCAGACATATAATCAAAACAAATGATGCTCCTTCAGTTCAGTGTATCTTTGAAAGTATTTTATTCAGACTTATAAACTGTGAAACCAGCCATTTTGATGGGTCTCTGCTAACACTAACACGACAGCAGAACAAGAACATGTGGAGTCCTTCTGAAGAGACAGCAGAAGGGGTCGGGAACAGGTGAGCAAGTAAGTGGTCAGACCTAACTTCTACCAGAGACTGAGTCCTGCTCATTCAGGCAGCACAAGTGACAGCTGCAGAGAACCTGCCCTTCCAAACATGAGGTCATCTCCTGACACTGCAGTCCTGACCGCTTTCCATAAAGCAATATTCTGTACAAAAACAATGTAACGGTGTTCATTTTGTACTAACACTGTCAGTGAGCTCCAAGCAGGCAAAGCCATACATCTGAAGGCACGCCTGACATCCTCTAATAATACAGGCTATCCACTCTACTATTTCTGGGTATCTGCCCTCATGATAGATTGATAAGACAGAAGAAAAATTCAACCTTTTAGGCATCCTTAACATTTATATAGAGAGACCAGGCAAAGGTTTCAGCATGGCCATCCTGCCCCTCCAGTCCTGAAGCTTCTTTCTATCCTTCCAAAGGAACTTACTCTTTTTCTGTAAGTGAAATCTTGGGTAATTTGATCACCTCGATTTGCCAGCTGTTCAGAAGTCACATGCAAATCATATGAAGTGCCTAGCACTCCTATGGAAACCTGTTCTGCTAATGAGACAAGTGTGTCCTAAGGAGTAAAGCTAGTTATTTTCAGAGCAACCCATGCTGTATTTTAATATCATTAATTCCTAACAGGTGCAGCTTCCCCCTTCACCAGGTGCCTTATAGTAGTGCTCTTTTTCAAACCTGAGAAATTACAGTAATATGATGGCATAATCTTAAAGTTATGACAGAGTAAGGATTAGTGCCATCCCATCTCTCGTATTCCGTACCTGCTGAAAAACTGGGGAAAAGGTATATGAGTGGGACATCTGTTTCACACCAATTCAGGGTTGAGATTTCAGGCCCCTTTAATCATATACATACATACTTTTGGAAAAGTACCATGGCAAAATAGAAAAGAGCTTCAAATAATCTCTTCAATGCACCTTATAACCTACTGTCTGAGAGTACCTGAGAAACTGTAACAGCATTTAAGAAAAAAAAAAAATCTTTCTTTTAGAAAGAAATTTAATAGTGTGCTGTAAGGAAAAGACTGTCTTCAAGAAACAGGAGAATTACTCCCTATAGTTGCTTTATATTTTAAACATTTGTTGTGGAAGATAATTAATACTATCAATGTTAACACTCTGGAGACGTAGCTTAAAGGTAGTAATGACAGTCATTAAGTTCAGTAAATTGGAACAGATATTCAGATCAAAATGCTTTATGCCTAATTCAGCAGTATCCCCCCCCAGCTTCTCACTCAAGTTATATGATCTGTGGTAATAATACCTCTTCACCAAAAATGCATTATTATTCACAAAATATACTGAAAAACATTGTGGAGTACAGAGCTATAAAGCTCGTCTGTTTGACTAAGTGTCAGAAGAACACATCTGAACTATGATATATGATATTTTTTACCAAAGTGCTAATTCAAAAAAGGGCATCTGCCTAATTAATATAGTTGTTCGTCTCCTAGTTAAGATTTCCCATGTTTCCCAATAGTGTATTTACCTCTACATAACCTACATAGCCCATTTCAAGCTCCCAAAATGATATGCAATAGTGTCAGCTTGTTAATATTCATCAGGTATGTAGGGCTCCTTCAATTCATTCCTTCCCCCTTCTTATGCGAAGCACATCATTCCCCACATCACTGCACAAAGACCTGTGTATACCACAACCACATCTCAGAGTGCTGAATGCAGCCACATTTCCTGCACTTAAATATTTTGTAAATAAACATGCATACAATCCTATGACACAACTTAGAAGTATACCTCAAAGCAACTATTTACCAAACTGTTATAATTTGAAATTTTTTTTTTTAAAGCATCTCAGGTCCAAAGCTTTAACTTTTCCTTACACGACTCAAAATCACTAGTTTTAAACTGGAGTTTTTATAACCAATGACCCTCATTCATACTTGCCAGAAGGCATAGGATACACTTCCACCCCAGTATTGCTACTTACAGGGACAGTAATGGGTATTTTTGGCTATTGTATTCCACTGGAACTGCACATATATACACATCTTACCTTTCAGCCACATAGAGATTTGAACAATAACTGAAGCTAATAGGACTTGGATTACTGTTTGGGTTATTCAGCAACTCCCCCAGTTAAAGTTACTGTTGCAGTTTCTACAGCAAAATTTAAGACAAAAGCAGAGAAAATGAGAGAAAACCACATCTCAGTTGGCACACTCTATTAGTATTACCTGTTGTGGCCAATGCATCCTTTAGACTTGGTAGTTCACACAAAGCAAAGCTAAGCTTTCTTTAACCCCAAGTTGTAGGTATTTGAATTGCAGAGATAATCCTATACTTTGATATTCCTCATTAAGCTTTTGTATTGCATGTAACAGAAAGTGACATTCTGACCTCATATGACTAGTAATAGCTTACTAAGCAGTAGAACCAGGCTGTCTATGTAGCACGTCACACTTCAGGCAGTTAGACGTTAGAAAGAGTATTTTTTTTCTGACATTAAAGCAAGGCTTTGGACACTTCTTGAGAATAGAATTTTGCCTTATTTAATGTTACAATGTAAAATAGTTAGATGTGTTTTTTCCTTCCTCTTTCTGTACATTCATTATAGCAGTTTTAAGTACATAAATGAGCATACATACACTTGTATATTAGAAATGCCAATCCTCATTCACTTCTTTTTCTGAAGCTGCTAGAATATCTTTGGAGTGCGTGAAACAGGATTCCAGAGGTTGGTAACTGAGCTTCAGCTTTCCAGGAGTTAATAAAGTCATGATGAAGTCAGTGGTAAAGTTTTCATTGAGCTCACTGAGGCCAAGATATCGTCTCAAGTGTCCTGATATAAGTCAAATGATTACTCTTCTGTCTTGGGATTAGAACTACCAAACTGCAGTAATTCATTCACACTCCTCCAACTTCTGTAGTTCAGAATCATAGTCCAGATTGTAAAAAACAAACAAATATAAAAGGGGCTAGGGGACAGTAAGTTTTCTTTATGAGTACACCCCAAACTTCCTCTAAACTACCATTTCTAGCACTTTAACCATATTTTCCGTATTTTTGTTTGCCATTCCTTCAACACCAGATCAGAAGAATTCCCTTTCCGTTTTAACAGAGGTCTTCCAGTCAATTTTGTCAAGCTATCCTTTAAAATTTTACTAAGGTCTTTTCAGCAGCAATAGTGTGTCAACTCATTTTTCTGTCGTAGCCACAGATTATGTGCTCCCTTGGAGGTAGTACTGTACTGTGACACTGAAAGAGAACAATTCAAGATCATCCCCACAAATGCAGGTAACAACACATACTTAGCAACTTTAAAGTCCAGGTAAAGTACAGAATAAAAATCTGGAGCAAGCCCATTGAGTGTTCTCAAATACACTAAATACAACATTTCAGAGAACAATGGTGGGTTTATTTAGGTTGCTGCAGTAGTTTTAGGCACAGAAAAATCAGAGGAGTATGTGTTTCCATACAATACTTACCAGGGTATGTAAGAGTTGCCATAAGCTATTTAAACAGAATAGTCCTGCTAATCTACAACTATGGAACTCAATCTTTCTCAGACTATTATGTAGTAAACTGCAGGTTTTTTCAAGTGTTAACCCTACTTTTGAACCCAATGAAGCCTTCATTAGTCTTACAAGCTATCTCAAAAGCTAGAGTGCGCATTTTTGATAGCATTAGGGCTATATTATTAGAGCAGACTGCACATATGAGAAATTCTCTCTACTACTAGCTGGTTTAGCAGAAGTCAATTAGAAGTAGAAAGAAAAAACATATTCCCCAACAATATGGCTACATAAACAAGTACTTTGAAAGAAGAAGCCTCAAGATTAAATACCACACCTTCTATACCGTAAACCTTAAGCAAACTGTACAAATAAAAACTGCATTATTTCCTATTTAAGGTTGGTTTTTTATTGTTTACCTTAACCTCCACAGAAAAAGGTGGGACACATGCATTTTCAGCTCTTCCCACAATGACCTCTTCCAGTGGGTCCCATTCATTGTATGAGCAAACAGGACAGTCTTTAGGCACAGGGATAGTGGCCTTGGTGTCATCAGCAGCACAGGTGTTCTTGGAGGCTGTAGCTGCCTGGGTGCTCTGTAAAGATCGCTGCACCCATCCTGTAAAGACTCTGCCAAGCTTAAGATAAAAATAAGAATAAAAATTATGTGTGCCTTATAAAAGGCAAAGAGCAATGTTTCAGTCCACAAGTGCCTTACTTGGTAATCCCAAAGAAATGTACATTATTTGGAGCACTAACAGAAACACACTCTTTGTTACAGCCATTCTCATTTTTTACGGCCTACTAGGTGCTTAAATCTGACATTCAAAATACATTCTGTTTAGAAGGATAATGACACAGGAGCACAGCACTGACAGTGGCGACTGGAGTCACCGAACTCCGTGCTGCTGAACCAGGAGGATGCACGGCTAAATCAAAGAAGCCTGTAGCCGTCCGCCGCCCGCTCACCACTGCTCGGAGCCCCCCGCACAGGACCTCCTCCCGACGGAGCACCCTCAAACCCAGCTCCCCGAACCCGGCGGCGGATCTGCGCGGCACCAACCCGCCAGCCGATGTAATGCGCCGCTTCGGCTCCCCGGCTCCCACCGCGCAAGCACCGCACTCGCAGCATCCCTGCTGGCAGGAGAGCTCCGCCGCAGCGTAAGCGTGTCCTGAGCCCAGCCCGCCGCTTTTATAGAGGCCCGCCACGCACCGGCACCGCCCATTGGCTGCGGGGGCGCGGAGCCCGGCCCGGGGCCGGTGCGGAGCCGCTGCGGACGGGGCGTCCCCGGGTACAGGAGTGGAGGAAGGACCGCCTGGAGCCATCCAGCCCCAGAGCCGGGCGGGATGAGGCAATCTGCAAAGCTGGCTGACGGCTTCTTTCGACATACCTGGCCTTCACGCCTACAGATGGCTCTTTAGCAGCAATCTGACTTTTTGAAAGTTTCCAGTCAGGATTAAAATACGCCGAAGTCTATCAGTCGGTTATTTTTAGTCATCAAATATATATGTTCTTCATTAAGCCTGTAGTAGACAAAAGAAATTAAATCTTACCAAAATTTCCAACCTGTGTTAAGATTTCAGATTTTTAGACGATAACCTAATGATTTTGTGATTTGCTTAAAAATATTTTAATTCTTTGTTACTGAAAGGGTGCTTCAATAATAAACAATTTTAAATCTGGCTTCTTCAAAATGCATACTGCGAGATGATGAAAAGTCATCTTAAAACAAAAATCTAAAATGGTTAGCTTGCACACTTTTTTTTTCCCCTGCAAAATCTCTCCATGATAAAATCAACACAAGTATGTTCCAAAATACTATCTCAACAGAACTGCAAAGGTGTTTGCTATCAGCTCTACTCATAGTTACAATATAGCTCAGGATGAGAGGCGAGGCTAAGATTCAGCCTTGTTCAATAATACTCCTTCAGCCTGTGCTTCACTCTCCAGAGCAGATACAGCAGGGCACGGCTGTGAACAGACTTGATACTTTAATATTACTTCTATATGTAAGACCATAGGTACTTGCATAGGTACTCAGCATACACAACTACAGCAGGAAAAGAAAAAATCACTGGTATTAACTTATATTAAAACATAAGCTACAGTCCTAGAATACAGCAAATCCACTACAGTTCTAACAGACCTCTGATATATCAGTAAGCAAGTTTTATTCTACTGGGCAATTAATCACTCAGAATTCTTCCTTTTTGGCACAGGTAAACACTACACCTTCCCAGAAGAAATAGAGCAGTGCAAGTATAAATTTACATAATTATCAAAGTTAATTATTTTAGTTGGTACAGTATCAAGCATGCTTTACCCTATGACTACAGAACTTTTTTATAACTTACTCAGTTAGGACTTAATTGTAACATAATTGCCTCAAACACTATTCCTGTATTGAAAAGAATACATGGATGTTCTTTTTTAGTTTTAAAAATGAATTTTCTTGATGCTACTTAATTTCTAGTTACCAACTTTTGTTATGTATTCATTTAAAAAAAAAACCCACTTAATTTTATGCTAGTTCTGCTCTAATGCTTGTCAGTTTATTTTGCTAAGGTCACTCTACTCACATTGACCTTCTAAAAAAATTAATGATTGTCTTGTGGCTAAATCCAAAGGTCTTGCTTCTTTTTCTGTCCTTCTCCACTTATCAGCTAGTTTTGGACCTTTGGATCATTCTTTATCAACTCAGTTTACATAGTTTTTCTGACTCTGCACAATACTTCTTTTCCAACTTACTACATATGTTTGATGGTTTATAGGGTCCATATAATTGACCTCACCATCATTTGTTCTTAATGCTTTGTTCTTAATGCTCTACCATTTTTAATTTTTTTTCTGCTGGACTGCATTTTTTCTGCTCACGTTTTTTTTCAGTGAAAACATTCTTTCCCATATGTCAAAGGCCTGCTTCTACCTTTCTTAAGGATAGTTTCTCTAGGACATAAGCCAATCTTCATTTAAGTATAATCAAAGCAGAAATCCTTTCCTTCTCCTAAGGGGCACATTCATGGTCTGAACTTGAAACCTTCACTCTTGGTAAATAGCATTTCCTTTCCAGCCTTCATTGAGTACCAGCCAGTTGACCCCCAGATTGCGCTCACGTGGGCCTTGATACCTGCAATGCTATCAAGGCACTATCTGCCTAAAATGCATTCTACTGGTACCCCTACACTTCTTTCATCACTTGACTACTGGGTCACCAGACAAAATATCTCATTTGTATCCTTAAAGCAGGCACTTGAATTTCTTTGCCTACATCTTTTTATTCCTTAACATCCAATACAGACTTCATACAGTTTGTATTTATGGTGTATGGAAGTGTCAATCCTCACTGTTCCCTCTTTGGCATGAAACTGAAAGTCCTCTTGCTTTTTGTATACTATGGAGTTCTTTATATCTTCTTCCTCTCCTACAGGAAGAGCTTAAACTATGACTGTACATTTTAATAGTGTATAAATCAAAGAGTAAAACATCAGTAATGATTCAAATGTAAATACAGCCAAGTTCATTCATTCAAATACAAGAAACTTACTTCAACATGTGGTTGATTATGCAGGTGCTGAGCTCTTTGGATCAAAAAATGTTATTATAGAGATGACATCATTAATGTTATTACACCTAATTGCTAAAATTATTATAACACTTTGAAAGCTCAGCTCACTACCCAAAAGCTTGCCAATTAGTTTCTAAATTATGTACTGATCTAGTAAAGATATTCTCTTCCACTGCAAACCTCATCTCAGTAGGGAATTTTAACTTCAAACAGGAACAGGAGCTTCATATTGCTGTTGCTGAGATCTGGCCTATAAAGATTAACTAGCAAGTTGATTAGGTTTTGGTTGTTTGTTGTTTGGTTGGTTTTTTTTTTTATATGGGCTTCTATTCATTTTTTTGTAATATCGTAGCCAACATTTTTTAATGATATAAGGTCATATATAAGCTTTGCAGGCTTATATAAAACCATCTAATTCTGGTAACTAGGTAATCCATTTAAAGGCATGTGGCTCTAGCTAACATAGAACACCATTCTGGCCCAACAGCATTAGAGAGTAAGAGATTAAGTAGTAAAATCCTAGTTTAAAACCACAGAATTAGAAAAAGCAGCAGATATGCAGTAAAGAAAAGTTATCCTTGGCAAGAAGACCAGTGTTAGTATAAACTCAGATAAGTTTTAGGACAGTATGTGGTCTCAGTCTCACATATCTTTTTCTCCAAGACATATCAGAGTAACAGAACTCTCAAAGGATTGTACTATTGTTTAAATGTGAATTTATATCTGTCCAGGAATTGAGGTCTTGTCTTTCAGAGCAGATGATGTGTAAATTTGTAATGTGGCATAGCAACATGCCTGAAGCACTTGAGGGCCATGATGTTTCAGGTTAAGAAAGAGCTTACCCTTTCTTACCAATATTTCTGCTATATTACTAATTAAAGTGATTTGGCATAAAATATCACAGGGTGTGAGCTGTTCGTAACATATGCAACAGTTTTTACATACCCTTACTTTTACTTTACTCATAGAAACTTATTCTGTTCAACAATACAATTGTGAGAGTCTTCAGTTCCTTCTAGTGCCTTGTCTAGGATACTGCTTGCTAAATTCCAACAGTCTACATTCCCAAGAAGAGAATTTGCTACAGCAGATCTTATCTGTTAGCTATCACGAACAAGATAGAAGAATCCAATATGCTTCTTAGAAAGCAAGTTTCAAACTTCCTGAAGTTCAGAAGTCTGGACCATTCTAGTTGGGAAGAATAAATGCATTTCAAAATATTAAAATAGCTTTTTTTTCTCCTCTCCTTTAAGCTCCTAATTTTGTTGTCAACTCTGAACTCCAAAACACAGTCAAAATATTTTATAAAGTAAAACAATTTATTTAACATACTTCACTTTAACTTGTGACCTATGTAAGAGCTGACAATCAATGTGCTATTTTCAAAATCCTTTGAAAGAGACTGATATTAATTAAATAACATAAAATCTTGCTTTATCATTCTTCACACTCGAAAGATACAATTAGATTTAATCCCTTACCCAACCAAATAAGCTACATATGTATAACGGCAGGAAATTCTTTCTCCCTAATCTCACCTTCACCAAACCCGATTTAATCTTGAAACTCGCTGACAAACTCTAAATGCCTTCTGCCTATTTTATCTTTTATACTTATTGAAGGACAAATCCTGTAATTTTCTCCAAATGCCAACTATGAGTGTTTTCTGGAAGATTTTTCTCTTCCTTGTCAGGCCACCTTCACTATGTGACATGCTGAAGTGCCAAAATCTCCACCAGACTGAATGCAATCTGCTACAATGGAGTTTCAACTACAGAATTAAATACTTACTCCTGTGAGTACAAGGACTACATAAAACTGTTTTCCTCTCTTTTTGTGCAATTAATATGGGAAATGATAAGTCATAATCATAAATTGGATGGTATTTAACATAATCAGAAGTCAGAATTTATAAGAATTCTTCATTTTGTGGATACAATAGTATCTAATAGCTCTGCAATCTTTCTGCTAGTTGGGGCAATTAAGGGTTGGGTTTTTTTTATTCCCACCCAGCTAGCTATTATCACAAAACATGCAGGAACTTAATACTATGGAGACCTCTGACCCTTTCTCAAATTTGTCTGAAGATCACTAAGAGGTTCAAATTACAGGGAGGGGAAAGAGAGAACAGACATAGACATATAAGCACATACACAACCCAGAGTCATATAACCTTATGTACTTCGGAAGCAAGACTAAAACTTTCCTTGTCTTTAAGAAATCAAAAGATCTCCTGTTTGAAAGCAGACCACTTATGTAGGTGTTTTCTATATGAACCTTAGGTAGCAATAGCTCAAAATTTTGTAAGATTGTTAGCACACTGGTATGATTAAATTCTTAGTGTATTATTTAATTTTATTTATGCAAACTTTGATCTTCATATCTTTCTGTTAAAATGTATTTAAAATTTCATTGCAAAATACAATATACATATACAATCAAAATGCATTTCAACATATGTAAATCAAAAGAACATATCAACATTAAGATGTATTTCACTACATTTCAAGCATGTAATACTTTAACTCCTTTTCTGGGAAGAAGGTACCTGTAATACCAGAAGGATGTAGAGAAACACAGTTATGTATTCCCACTCAAAACAATGTTCGTTAACTCAGCAAGGGAATCAGTACCAGTAGTAGAGGTGCATATATGTGAAGGGCAGGACATTGGCCAGCAAGGAGATAGAAGTTGCAACTGAAATTGCAAATATAATGACAGAGCTCTGGTAAGAGATTCATTATATAAAACTTCTGGCTTAAAAGTAGTCAAAAAAAAAACTGTTTGAAACTCTGAGCAAATAAAATAGTCCTTGTTGACTGAATCCACCTGATTGCAGGAAGATAAGACTTTCCACTGTTCTGGCTACTCACAAATCACGTTACATCATGGAAATCACTGATTTAATAATTAATTTCTTTTCCTAACAGAGTTTGCAGAAATCCACATTTTGACTAACTACACTGTATGTGCACCATAAACTTGAGCACCAACATACATATAAATATCTGTTTTAATTTTAGATGCCATGTTTCTATTATAGAAAGGTGACAGAGCTGAAAAAAGTTCTATGAAGGCAAAGGATTTGGTGATCATAATCCATGACATTTTACACTCAGTCATTTCCAGAGGCAGCGCAGTGCTGACTACTGAAAAATGCAGGAGGTTCATGCAGCAAAAGGCACATCCCTTGGTGGGATACATTTCATTCAGACCAGTATTTCCATGTATACAGCAACATGATCTGCCAACGTTTTCTAGGGTCGGGACCGTGACAATACTTTCTGTCAGGGTTGCCAAGTGAATTTTGTGGCTCTAGGACATTTGAAATCTCAAATATACGGTCTTGCAACTTAGACAGTTATACATTTGCATTTAAAATTTGGAAACTGCTTTCCATCTTGCTCAAAGAATATTTATAGAAATTACTAAAATAGCTTTGCTGTGCCCCTGAAATAATAACTGCATCCAGTTTTCTGGAGTTAAAGTTGCAGCCCATCACATTATACATCTGAACAACAGTTTCAAAAATTCTTCTTCCTTTAACCATCCTGTGAGTGGCAGCTGCAAGTAACCTACTGGCCTCTTCATGTGAAGGAATTTTGCATTATTTTTCTGGCAGTACTTAGTATTTGTTCCACTTGTTTTTTTTCTTGGAAGAGACAGGAAGCCATGGCTTTCCAATAATTTCTTATCCATCCCAAGCTTTCAGGAGAGGATAGCCCAATGCAGCCAAGTTATTAGACCTCTATTTACTTCAGGAAGAATTCTACAAAAAATAGCCTTCCTCTGCTTCTCCTTTCTACACTGAACCACAGAATGCCTTGAAGAAACTCCCTGACAACAGGGAGAGTCACAGAACCTCAGTCATTCTGTGCAGTTTATTGAGCTTTTGAACGTTCCCTTTCATGGACAATTATTCAATTATTATTTTCTAGTATATGCATGCAGCTTATTCCTGTGAAAGAGGCTGAAGTACCCGTAGACTAAACTGGATAGCAGATCCTGTCCGGTTTGCTGCTACTCAGTAAATAAGGCTGTGGGAATAAAGCCTCTTTTTCCCTCCTCCATTTTTTTAAAGAAAATACAGATCTTTGATTAGCACATTCCATCACTTGATGCTCTTGTTGACAGCATCTGTGAATGCAATACCCCTTAAAAGTTTGCTGAGCATAAGGTTTCCTTGATGGTAGTAACAAATTAAATAAGTAGGCTTTGATTTGAATCTTTTTCAGAGGATTTAATAAATTCATTGTATGTTTTATGCTGAATCTGATCCAAGCCTGAAGTTAGTGGTTCAAAACCAACACTGGATTTGGACACGTGAATGTCATTTACTCTTCCATCGCAAATGGAAAAAAAGGCAAAGGCAAAATTTGGTGGAAAGGAGTAATTTTAAATTCTCCTGAGGCTAACGCTCAGCTAAGCTTTCTGCTTAATCCCTTTGATCTGCCCTTGGCCCCCTCAGTTCTTGACAGTCCTCAGCAGAAAGGGGAGGATGCAAGTAGCTTCCTAGCTAGACTGGGATACCTGTACTAGCCTAACTATCTGAACTCTGATCTAACTTCTGCTGGCATAGCTCTGGAATGGAATTGGCTGTGTATCTATAATGAACTAACAGAATTCAACATCTATTTATGGGGTGGAAACATTTTCTCAACTCCATGAAAGAGAATTAAGCAAGGCTCCCTTTGGAGTTTCAGTATTAGGAGATGAGAACATTCCTGAACTTCTACAGCTCTCTTCCTTCCCTGATCTTGAAGAACACATCTGTTCTGATGAATCCCAACCATGTCCACCCAAGGAAGATGAGGATGGGCTCAGCACCAAGAATCTAGTTACTATCCAAGACCAGGAATCTCTCACATGTCACTGTAGAATATTACCATTTTGTTCCTAGAATTTCATACCAGTTGCTTCTAACACCTCCGCAACAAAAATATTAGAAAACCAATGATTCAGGATGCTTCACCTACAATTTCTTTAGCCAGTCATAAATAAGCAGAGCTAAATCTAAGCTCAGAACTCAGTACAAAGTAGTTTAAGATTTTTAACTTCAATACCCTAGAAACAAACGCAGTATTGTAGGGAGATTTGGTAGGCAAAACAAATTCTTAGTTGCAAAATGCCAATTTCTTGAGTTGGAAAGATTTCATTAAGAGGTTTTAGATACAACAAATTTAAGCAAAACAGAGGAAAGGTTCCCTTTCCTTCTTCGACTTTCTGCTCCAGTTTTCCACACAGGATGCTGGGAAGATAGACACTCACAGTTTGTTGTGAGTGCTACACGTATGCTACGAGCCTTCTGGCTTTGTAGCAAAATGATTAGGTCTCCAACTACAGCCACTAGAGACTTTTGAAGACCAGGTCCCCTCTCAAGATACCATATATACTTCTAAACCAGTGGGCTAAACTACTAAGTCATGAAATATAGGATGGAGTAGCTAAGATTCATAGTTATTAATTGCATACATGGTAATAGTATTATCATTTCATGCTAGTCCACTACCTCTCATCTTTTGTGAAGTATAACAGGTTTCATGGATGTCTACACTATTAGATATCTATATATGTGACATACAAATCTGGACTATCTATGTGGTTTTGCCTAACAAGTGATGGTATGTTTATTCACAGCTAGGTTGCACATTTTTTATCTTTTAAAAGCAAGGAGTATAAAAGAGCTTGTGACAGAGTGCATCAAAGTAAAGGTACCTTGTAACACCTTGATTTACTGCTTTTTGGAAGGATCTGGGTAATCCATTAGACAAAACTTTCTTGAAAATTTCAGGGTCACAGGAGCAGTTCACTCACTTTGAAGGAGACTTTTTTGGAGGTTGGTTTCTAGCTGACCTGCTAGAAATCCTGATGCATTACAAATTTGTAAGCATCACCGCTCAGATGTAGGGAAAGATCTGGAAAAAATACCAATAAACTGCTGATGTTAGCACAGTTTAAGTGGTGCCAGAGCATGTATTTCACTGACCTTCATCTCCTGAACCTCTGCCAGACAGAGAGGACAAAAATGGAATGGCTTGAACTCTGCCACGAGTAGGTTCAGTGATCTCTCCATAGACTATGAACGCAGTTCTTACATTTACAAAAATTATTTTGCCTGGTTAATAGACCAGGCAAACCCATGTACTGGCAACCCATGTAGAAGTGGGAAAGGAATAGGAGAATTTGAAATGTAGCATATAGAGAAGGGAGATCAAGCTGTTGTTTATTATCTCCTCATTCCCTGCTTTGCATTGGTCCTAATATGAGCCCTTGAAGAGCTAGTTCTACTCAGCAGAGAACTCACCCAGCAAAATACAGTTTTCTGCTATGTTAGTGAGCTGAATTCCATCACTGAAGTGTCAGAAGAGCACCAGATCTGAAGCAAGGGAGGCAGGGGAGCTAAGAGGCCACATAAGGAGAAGAGGGAAACAGAATCACCCCTTTTGGCAGTACCAACAAATTAGATCGGGTCAGCTTGTCTCATCTGATTGCAACCTTACAGAAATACTGTGGTAATACTGCAAATAAACATTTAATAACAACTGTAGTCGCTGTGAATTTGAAAATGGGACAGAAAGGCATTTGAGATTGGAAACTGAAGATCAAAGACTTCAGTTTAGCTGACTGAAAAATATCTGATTGGCTGATCCTTTAAAAATAGCCAGTTGTGTCTTTTAGTGGAAAGGGTCAGGTGAAACAGGTAAGAAAAGAAACAACCCAGCTGACCTGTTACACACATTCACTGAAGCCACAAGTCATCCACTCTGAATCCCATCCTTGTAATTAGGTCAGTGGTGTTTTGTGGTATGATTATTGTCACTTGAGCCAGATAAAATAGAGGATGTTGCCTTGTTGCATTACAGTGAGGTCATCCATCAAAAAATCTAAAATGGAAAAGAGAGAAGGCTGTCTGCACAGAAAATGCTGCAGCTTGGGGCATCCTATGGTTAGCCAGCTAAGGACTGCTGGGCTTTCCTATGCTCCCCATCTATGTATTTTCCCTTTAACTAACAGTACAGTGAGCTCTATCTCAATTTAATACAAAGTTCCAGTTACTCATTACCCTCTGGTGACATCTTGTGGATCAAAGCAAGATATCCCTGCCTGCTGGCAAAGCCTGCAAAGTCTCAGGTGTCTGAACCCGTGAAATGGAAGTCTCTTTCCCCAGTTTAAGGAGCTTTATGGCATCCTGCAAGGCTTAGCTTGATTTTTTCCTGTCTTTCCTGCTCTACGGATAGTGCAAATGAGCATTATGCATCATTCACAGGGGCTAGAACTAAAGATTCGGCTCAGATTCAAGTTGTGACAGTAAGAAATGCAAAAGTTAGTAAACTTCACAAAAAATACTAATTGATTTTGGAGGCTAAATTTCAAAGTACTTAGGAATTCATTATATAAGTTAACTTTACATAATTAAATTATATAAATTATATAATTATAAAAGTTATACAAGTTTATATTACAGACTCATAATGTAGGAAAAATAATTTCTACATAACAAGAAGCACAGTCCCTTGTGACCTCTGCAGACACCTTGAAACTCCATCCATTCCCCACGGAGGATATTGATGCAGAGAAAATGAAGAGTTCTGAATGCTAACTGTCATGGAGCTATAGCAGAGAGGTATCTGTTTTTCTAGTGCTTTTACAAAGCATTAGGAGACTGAAAGCTGGAGATGAGGAGACTATGGAAACGCAACATACATGGGAAGTCATGAACTCATTAACTGAGCGTCCACTGAAACCACAGCGAGCAGCTGTGAGCAGCATCCTTCTGCCATACAGCCTATGCTCTGAAGCTGTGCTTGGGCAGTGCCAAACCTTGGCAAAAGATCTTCTGCAGAGCCAGGTCCCATGGGCAACATCCAGCCCAGGACAGCACTTGACCAGTTTCCAGCACAGGATGAAGCACGTGTGCTTCTTGTAACACTAAACAAGTGTCAGCCTGTCAGAGGAAGCCCCATCAGCTCTCTCCAGAAAATCTGCATTTAGAGTAGTTAATTGGAAAAAAAATAGAAGATAAGGTATTAAATAGGGTTTACTGAACTGTCAAACCTAGCAAACAACTAAGTCAATAAAAAAAGCACTCCTTGGCCCTAGGCTAATAATTTTTAAATTCATACTTGGTTCAGCAAAAATACAGAAGCATACTGCAATTTATAACCAAAGTGACAGCTGTTTGAGAAAAAATATCAATATACAATATAACATAATTGTCCATAGCATTATTCAAGCACAAAACAGCCTACCTCGATTAGTAATCCCTCACAAAAGTAATTTAAAAAGTAGAAAAGCACCAGCTACCTCAAAGTCATGCCACATCATATGTGACACATTTTATGATATATTAACTTCAAACAACATATGAATTAACAGTTAATTGCCTATTAAAACTGACATGGTAATGAGAAATACTTGAACAAACAAAACTATATATATAACACACCTTCACCCCTTGGGATTACTGCAGAAAAACAGATTGTCCCAGTGTGCAGCACAGACTAATTCCTAACAGGGCCTTGCTTTGTATGGTTTTAGAGAACAAAACAAAATTTAGTAAGTATCAGCAAGAACACTATAGACATAGGCAGGGCTTGGTAAATATCAGAGAAAATAACAACTGAAGTGTAGTTGTTTCAAATTTGTTGTGGGAAAATTTACAAGATTTAAAAAAAAAATGTCCCAAATAACAAGGCAGTCAAAGATCCTTCAAAATGCCCATGCGACACATTCATGACCAATTGACCTGAGGCTTTTAGCTCTCCAGGTTGTAGATTACAATTCTCTACTAAAGAGAGAATATTCCTACATGCTCTTCTGAGCAAGAGGCTGGAATTAGTTACGGTAATTCAGCAGTGCTTTGGAAAGACTGGCTGTGAATGTAGACAATAGGGTGTACTATTTTCTCGTACTTCTCCCAGGCAGTTACCAGCAGATAAAGAAGCTTTCAAAAATGTTCTGTAGCTTTTATAGCTGTGAAATAACTCTTAAAAAAAAAAACCACCTGAGGCACCAGTTTGAAAGAGTAGCTCAGTGACAGAAGAGCTGTAAAAAAACCTCTAATTTATGCAAATACTAAAGCCTAATGATAGTGAAGTTACCCTAAACTAGTTAATTTTCACCTGCACTAGCTCCCTGATGCAGCTCTTCACTCCATCCCATGAGTTCTAATGCTGGCTCATGGGGAGGAGTATGTGAGCAAGAAAGGCAACACTGGCCGTAGGCCACTTGCAATCCACTGGGTCCAGTTTCAAGTGCAGAAGCTGCCCCAGGGTCTGACCACAGCTAAACTCTGTTCCTCCTCACTCTGCTTGAACATCCAGCACTTGTGTCGCATTAGAGCTAGCCACAGCACACCAAGCAGCGAAGTATCCGGCAGGGGAAACAAAGTCTGCAGTGAAGAAAAAGGTTTTCTGGCAGATCAATGATCTGAATCAACTCACCTTGAGGTGAGAGTATCATATTTGGCACAGGTGAGCAGAAAACTGTGAACAAGAGGGCAGGAAACTGTCCCCTTGGTGACACTTAGCAAAATTTTAAATTAAAAATAATTGGGGAAAAAAAAAAAGTACAAGCAGTCCTTATTCACAGTAATGGCTGCTTAAACTTCACCAAGAAAAGCACTGGGTCACCGCATCTAGAAAGGTGAAATACTTGGAGTTTGCTTCAAGGTTGCCCAAGCAACTAATGTGTCTTAGCCTTGGAGAAAAGCAAGGCAGAGAGACTGTGTAAATTCCTTTTGTGCATCTAGAATACAAATAAATGTGGGCTTTTTTTAATTAAAAAAAAAGTCATACCCCAAAACTTTCAGTTGGCTCAGCTACTATTTACTTATTAGACTGTTTACTATCCAGGGAGGAATAGCACCATTCCTGGCATAAAAGGAGGATAGTAACACGTTCTCCAGGGCACCTTACCACTTAATCTGCCAAAAAGCTTCGTCCTAAATTTCTCCCGGAGTTTAGCGCACTTTGCCTCTGGCGACTGAAGCTTCAGAAGGGGACACGCAGGTGTCCCCTATCCTATGCAGGATGCATTCCGCCTCTGAGACAGGCGCCGGTCCTGATCACAAAGATGCTAACCTTCCTCCCCAAATCTGTCTGTATCTTCGGCTGAGCGCGGCTCCTGACACAGGAGACCACAAAGCTGCGACTCCAGGTGTGCGAGTGCTGCCGGACGCGCCCCCAATCCCTACAGCGACCATCAGGCAGGCCCTTTAATTACGGCGCGGGGGGGGGGGGGTGGTGGTNNTGGGGGGGGGGGGGGGGGGGGGGTGGTGGTCGACAAATTAGCGCTCCTGTGGGAATAAGCCGCTGCGAGGGTCAGTCAGCACCTGAGGCGATCGCGACCTGAGCAGGGCTCGCCGCCCGGGGACTGCGCAGAGGCGGGAGCAGCTGTTGGTCCCCCGCCCCGTCCTTCACGGGGCGCGAGGAGGCGGGCGTTGGTTCCCCCTCCCCAAGTTCCTCACGGGGCGCGTGAGGCGGCTGTTCGTTTCCACCCTCCCCAACAGTTAGATTCCTCGCGGGGCGCGAGGCGCGGCCGTTGGTCTTCCCTGTCCCTCACCGGGCGCGAGGCGCGGCCGTTGCGCCCGAGCGCGCGGGGGCATGCTGCCCGCCCTGTGCAGCGCGCTGGCGGGGCTGCTGCTCCTGCCGCTGCTGCTGCGCCGCGCCTGGCCCTACTTCTTCCAGGACCTACGCTTCGCCCTCACGATGGCGCGGGTAGCCGGGAGGGCGCGGAGGGCCGGTGCCCGCCGCCCCGCCAGCACCCTGCTGGACGTCTTGGGGCAGCGGGCGCGGCGGACGCCGCATAAGCCGCTGCTGCTGTTCGGCGCCGAGGTCTGCACCTACGAGCAGGTGGAGCGGCGGAGCTGCCAGGCGGCCCGGGCGCTGCGCGACGCCGCGGAGCTGCGGGCGGGCGGCTGCGTGGCCCTTTTCATGGGCAACCGGCCGGCGTACGTCTGGGTCTCGCTGGGCTGCGCCAGGCTGGGCTGCGCCGTGGCTTGCCTGAACTCCAACATCAGGGCCGCCTGCTTACTGCGCTGCTTCCAGAGCAGCGCGGCCACCGTGCTGCTGGCGGCCCCAGGTGAGGAAAGCACCGGTGGGGAGCGGAGCGAGGCATCGGGGTCTTTTTGGTTGCCCCCTGCCGTGAGGGGGCTCTTCGGCGGTCCGGTAGGTGGGTCCCCTCCTTGGGACTTCCCCGGCGTCGGGCTGAAGCAGAGGGACACTTTCTTCTGCTTGCCTCCTATCCTCTGAAGGTGAATTTGGGGATCTGAGTTGCTTCGAGCTAGATGAGAGGAAAAGGTGTCCAAACAATTTGCACCGTGTTTTCAGTTCACGTTCAAGATACGGGTATCGAGCTCTGATGCCTTATTAGCAATTTGATAAGGGTAATGAAGATCTGAAAATAGCCCTCGATCATAAGCAACAGAAGTCATTCACAGTTACATTCACACAAATGTCCAAATTAGAAATAAATAAACGAGGTAATGCAGAAGAATTGTCTTGCTGCAGCTGGACAGGAACTTAAGACACATGAAGGTAGTTGCAGTTTATATAAAAGTTCTTGTCAGGTGTCAATTCAAAGAAAAAGGCATAAACCACATTGCTTTTCCGCAGAAGAGACTGTGACGTATTAGTATGTTTTAAATGGAGAGCTGCATTCTGCTCAATAGAGAGCAGAGACCTCATTTCATGCCCATCTTTTTTATATGTTTGCATGTATATGCATATGTACAGTATGAATGACTGACCACATAGGAAGTCAAAAGATACTCTTCATCTGAATAGAATTAAAAAATTGTACACAGTATGAATATATACTCTGTCTCAGCTTAGATAGTTGAACTCATTCATCTATTCTATGTAACTGAAGTATTTTATATACTGCAAAACTTCAGGAGTTCAAATTAAATTTTCTCATTTTGTCATAAATTTCTGCCTCTGAGAATAAATTCTGTGCAACCTCTGAACTTTCAAAATTAATCAGTATTTGAGTTATTAGCACATGTGGGAAAAGCTATTGTGTAGCATACGAAATGTATTTTTCCTCCTTTAAAAGACTTGTGTCAAATCTTCACCTTTGAAGGGAAAAAAGTAAAAGAAAAAAATGAGCATTATTCATAAAAATTTAGTACATGCTTGATTTTACTGGTGATTGCTGGGCATTAAGAGAGAAAAGAAGTCTATGTTTTTTCTGTTGGACCTTGATGTCTCTGTCCTTACTAAGTTTCATCCTTTATTTCCTTGCTACTCCGTGCAGAAGAAAATACTGTCTCATTAGAATTTACCATCATATGAAAATCTGTCTCTGTGCTCTAACAGTTAAGTTTCTGAAAAGAAATATGCTAAATTCATTAATACAGTTTATATATCATTAAAGTTACTTATACCTACAATAAAATATGGATTTCAAAGGTTATTGGAGGGTTATTTCTCTCAGTGAAAGTGGTGTTGAGGATTCGTTTTAAATCCTGTGGATTCAAGTAAAAGCACCTGTGAGCTGGAAGGCTTTTAGTTGGATTCCTAAAGCAACAAGGTGTATACAGTGGCATCAGTGCGGTCATCTTCACTTGATTCCATTATCCAATTACTCAGCTTCTTAAGGGACTAAAAGTCTCAGGAATGGCTACATTCTTTCAATCTTGGTTGGATAAGAGAAACGCAAACAGGGCTTATCATGCAAGGAGTTAGCCTACTCATGGCACATAACTGAAATTGTGTTGAGGCTTCAGCAGTACCACTACTTGCTAAGTCACTCTTCATTCTGCTTTTCAGTGTTTCTTTTCTCTCCTCTTTAAGAACTGAAGAAAGCTGTTGAAGAAATACTGCCATTCTTGAAGAAAGAAAATGTTAAAGTTTATTATTTAAGCGAGACATCTGCTACAGAAGGAGTCGAGAGCTTTCTTGATAAAGTAGATGCTGCTTCAGATGAGCCTACTCCATTGTCTTGGAGATCAGATATAACCTTTAAAACTCCTGCCATATACATCTATACTTCCGGTACTACAGGTAACTTAAATTCATAAAAAATATATAGAAGGCCACACATTCTTCCTGACATTGCGATTTTTTAGTAAGGAAAAAGATTTATTTCACATTAATTCCTATTCTCATTCATGCCCTCTCAGGAAATGGAAAATTTGGTGTTTGTACATAAAACCAGAAAGCACATAGAATATAGGCTGACTTTAAACACTAAATCTGGGAGGGGAGAGACTGAAGCCAATAAAACATACGCGTTTTATTCTTGGAGACTGCTGGCCTAGGTATGTGTCTTGGCACCCAGCCTATAATTGATGTCGTTGAATCATGATCTCTAAATGCTAGTCATTAAGTCTTTGGGTGTCAGAGTACCAAAAATAGTGAGGGCTGCACAAAATAGAGCTAGTCATGGCCACTGTGCAGAACTGCAGCCTGCCCTACATAACGGCATCTAGCATTAAGAGCATTTAGGCACAGCAGAAATGAGGTGACAAGGATGAAGATGAAGACAATGCCTGAAGATACTCACACCTATAGCTTCATTAGAAAGAGCAGCATGTGCCTCCACACTAGCGCGTTCCTTGATTTCCTTAGGGTTGACATTCTCCTGGAAGGGAGGAGGTGCGAATTTGAATCCTGTTTGGACTGCAGAAGGCAAATAACTCATGTGTCCTTCATCATTGTTAAGGGCTGTAACCTCTCTGTTCTTACAGAGTAGGGTAGCAAGCCCTACCATCATTTTGTCTTCTAGTATCTTGTTTCAGCAAGTAACCTGTTCAACTGTACCCGATGGGAAACCAGGAAGATATTTCCTAGTATGAATTCCAGTTTCACCTAGGATGATTCAGAGGTGCAAGAAGATACCAAATTCCAGGAGAGATGCAAGACCTGAGATTAACCTCTGTTTTAGCAGGCTAGATCTTTCAAATCCTGTTTCCTCACTCTCTCAGTACTTAGGTATCATAGTTCTGGGAATTTGGGCACTTAAAAGGGGGTAAATACCTAAAAGTTCCACGTGGGAAGACCTGTCTTCTCCAAGGCTGAACTCCAGTGTGTTGTGTAGACAGAAGCTGCTATACCTCCCTGAACTCTGGGACTATCACTTGCGTGAGGGAATGAGGGAAAGTCTTTTCTTAAGCCCTTGTGAAACCAACTGGTCTTACTATGTTTATTGTTCAAGTGAAGTTACACACCTTTTTGCTCTAAACAGGTCTTCCCAAGGCTGCAGTGATTAACCATGAGCGCATAATGCTAGCTTGTGGTTTGTTTGATGCTGGTGGTGTAACCTCAGAAGATATTGTCTATACTGCTCTACCACTCTATCATAGCTCTGCCCTCCTGGTTGGAGTCCATGGATGTATCATGAAAGGTACTGTGCGCTTGACTAGTATGAATGCATGTGTTCCTGGGCAGTATTCATGCATAGATACGATCGCAGATATAGTAAGCCTTTCCTTAGCTATCAAATTTTGAGCTGAAATACTTGGTTGTACGTCTCTATTACCAGAAGCTCTGTAAATCAAGACCCCAGCCAGTCTCACTTCTCTGTTGTCTTCATAGGACTTGCACAGATTTTCACCCTGTACAAATTTTGCTTCATCACCTGGACAAACAGGATATATCCTGTCCTACACGTCAGCTCTTTGCACAGTTTTAGAGTAAACTAGTACAGAGTTTCATCCCCAATAATAGCCCTTATCTTCTTGATGAATAGAAACAGAGGTTAAACCGATTATTCAGCATAGATTGTATTTCAATATGTTTTAGGAAGAGTATTTCTAAAAGCTATTAAACCCTAATTCTACAAGTCTCTACAATGTTGTGCTAAGAAATTCTATAGTCTGATGATATAATAAGAATTCTTCCTTCTGTTACCTGTTTTATTTTTTTTGTTCAAAGGTGCAACTATTGTTTTGCGTGCCAGATTCTCAGCAAGCCAGTTCTGGGATGATTGCAGGAAATACAACGTCACAGTGATACAGTATATTGGGGAAGTGCTTCGGTATCTATGCAGTGTGCCACAGGTAACACTAACTGCCTTTCTTTGGCTAATGAAATTACTGGGAATATTGGTCATATTATGCTTAAAATCTAACCATAAAGGGAGGGGGGAAAAAAACCCAACAAAAACTTCTAATGAGGTCTGTAATCTCATTGCATACTAACATTAATGTTTTGCAAGGAGGAAAAAAAAGAGCTTTGAGCTTGAATTAATCATTCTTTTAAACAGTGGTACAACAGCAATCCATTAATTGAGATTCTGTTATAATGGACAGAGAAAACACCTTATATGAGCACTGAAGCTGCAAAGCAAAAACAAGTTTGCTGGGCACCAGTTGAGCTATGCCATTTCATATTTGGGCAGTGTGTATTTTACAGGTTTTGTTGCTAAGATGTCCTGACCCAAGATAGTCAGGTGACCCCCCAGGTGACAGTGTTAATGCAATTATTTAAAGAGTGCCCCCTGTGAAGATGCATTTAATGTAATGTACTGTCTTCATAGGTTACCTATTCATGACGCTTCTCTGCTGAGATCCCTACAATCATATTAGTTAATCCTTAATTTTAAAAATGAGTTTGCATAAAATGCCTTTCACAGAGCTAGGCCTAGTGAACAGCAATTAGAATTTAGTAAGAACAAAGGTGATATCAATCAGTCTCCCTTGCACCATTTGATAACCATAAGCCAGAAGAGACAATCAGGACCACAGTTTCTTTGTAATTTATGTGTGTGTGCAAAATGTGAAATATACAGAGATGTCATTCTGATGTCAGCTACAAAGATATGAAATAACTTCACCGAAAATCAGTAGAATTCCTCAGGAATGGGGTAGCTAACGAAGATTCTGCTATGCTTTGTATTATTCCTTCATGGGTTGTTAACCCAAAATGAGCAGTTAATAACAAAGTTTTATAATAATAAGAAGGTTTGGCCTCTGGATTAGGCCATTACTCTTCATCAGAAAGTGTGGGTGGAGGAGGTTTAAAGCGAGTTGAAGAAACTGAGCACTTGAAATATATAATCAAGGGTGGTGATAAGTTATATGTCAGTCCTGCAGTTGGAGAAAAAGACAGGAACTAGGATAATACAGCCTTTCCATATTTTGTTAAAATTCTCTCAAGGTTATTGTTACTCATTAGCACATTAGATATGTTTATGAATTGCAAGCATCTGACCCAGTTCAGTAGTTCCTATTCTTGAAAATAAATACAAGCATCTAAGAGAAGGCATAAATCTTCATTATGTGTCTATTACTTTACTGTGTAAATAGAAAGATCTAATAGCACTATTAAAAATGACATGAAGTGTGGTAATAGAATCTTTAGCAGGCTTATTCCTGTATTTACAATGGCAGAGGGATTTCTTTTCCAACCAAACACCATTTTAAATCCTTCAAACTTTTGCTGAATTCAGGATAAATTACACTCTTCTGCATATAGTGACCACAAAGCTTACAAACAAAATAGTTTAACATGGGGCCTGAGTTTCATTCTGGCATTCTGCAAAGAATTATTTGTTCCTGTCTTCATCCAAATAAAGTTAACTACTATCTAGAGTTACATATATGGCCTAACTTGCTCAGTAATTTCTTTTCCACATCAAAATCATGAGCTTAACTGCAAGGATATTTGCACATATTTTGTGTCAGAATAGGCTCAATACATTTAGACTAAAGTTTCCTTCAGCGTTTTCCAGAAGTAGAAGCTTTCACTTAGCAGAAACGTGAATTCATGACTGTTTCTTGTTTCTAGAGGAACAACGATCAGGATCACAAAGTCAGACTTGCCATAGGAAATGGAATAAGGGCTGAAGTTTGGAGGGAATTTATCCGAAGATTTGGAAATATTAATATTTTGGAGTTTTATGCATCAACTGAAGGAAATATTTCTTTTGTTAATTACACTGGAAAAATTGGTGCAGTAGGAAGAGTAAACTGCCTGCAGAAGGTGAGAATAACAACAAAACCTGGCATTTTGTCCTTCTTTTGTCTTCTTGAAGTTTGGTATATTGCCATATATTATGCTGCTTGTCTGACAAGTTGGGAGAAACCCAAGGCCCAGTAACAAATTTGTTCAGGGAGAAGATTCCTGTGTATAACTCCCCATGCTAGACAGCACAGATATCTCTTGCTAGTTTCAGGCAAAAGGACATTTAGACTTGGCAAATCCAGTTGAATCGTGATGAATTTGGCTCCTATTAGAAAGCTGGTTATATAGTGTAATCCTGAAAATACTTTTCAAAGACTGAATATTCATGCATGTATACATTTTGCAAATTTTCACTAGAAAATCTTACGCTATGAATTGATTAAATATGACGTAGAGGAAGATGAACCAGTCCGAGATGAAAATGGATACTGCATAAGAGTTCCTAAAGGTAAAAACGCCTTTAAAAAATTTCAGAAAGCTACCTACTTCTTCAAATGATATCTTTTTGCATTGCCTGAATCTGGAAAGATGCTAAGAATGCCATTGAATAAGCCAGGTTTTTACATGCAAGTTAGAAAATATGTAACAAATCACATGCCATTGCGATACAGCTTAACGGAAAGGTAAAGTACAGTGGAGAATGCAGCATCTGTATACTTATATTTTAATAACTTTTATAATTCTAATGGACATGCAGACATTTTTGAGCACAGGCCTTGACCTTCAGTAGAAGTTATTTGGTCCTTTTCAGACTTTGTTCTTAACATGCCACTAAAGAAACACTTGCAAAATAGAAAGCAGGTCTTGTGTCTAGCAGTGGCTGATACTTTTTGCCATTGGCAACAGAGAAAGCACAATGAAAATACTTATTTTATGATATATCTTAAATATTTGTTTTCGTAAAGGGAGGTTTATATATTGGCACAGGCAAACCTGTGTTTAAATCAGATACTTGTGGTACTTTTTGATTTTGTTGCATTCTGTTACATGTGTAGTCATTAGTGTGAGTGAGGCCATAAATGCTCACCTTCTCTGTGCATAAGGGAGCAGATGTTACCACCTGTGTCAAGTTCTCATTGCTGAGGAAGACACCAGTTAGCTAAGAGCATTTGCCCCATAGATGTACTCTCCTATGCCAACTCTCCCTACCGAGTCTCTTGAGTTGGGATGAGGAAGGATGTGCACAGATATATTCCAGATAAATGCACTCAATCTTTAAGTTGATGAACTCCAGAGACGTGGAAAATGTCTGCAATGTAAGAGAAACCCATGGAAAAATGTAAAATCCCAGGTTTGATGGGGACAGGCTGTAATTTATTTTGTATAGAGATAAAATTCACTCCAGTGTGTAACATCCATACAAAGATCTATATAATGTGGGCTTGAGTTTCAGTTTACATAAACATACAGGTGTTCCTGTTCCCTTCATAAATTACTCCAGCTATAGCATATGGAAGACTAAAGAACATACTTAGCAACCTTGTGGTATATTTTGCATTCGAAATAAGCAAGCTGAACCTCAGTATTTGGTTCCTAAATCCAGCTGAATCATTTGATTAAGGGTAAATCTGCCCCACAGCAATTGAGTTAACGTGGAAGTAGTCCATAACAAATGTCACCTTCTAACGATGTGCCTGATGCCATATGCAAGTTTCCTTTATAGACACAGCTCCTATTGAGTCAGGTGTTTCAAACTGAGGTTTATGAAGCTGTCTAGAGAAACTGCAATGATTTTCCACTTGCCAGACAAGACCTCAGAGATTCTGTTCTGCTGCATCAATACAAGCAGATGACAAATTGTACTATCTACTGCCATTTTTGAGGGATAGTGAAAAGAGAGGGCAACTTGAAGCTCAATCTGTACCTCCACAACTGATTTTAAAATAAGACTATTATGACAAAATTCTCAAATTGCTCTGTAACAGCTGCAAACTTCACTGATGTAATGAAAATCAGGATTTGGGGGTTTTTTTTGCAATTTATACTGTGCTTTTTAAACAAATGATTTTCCTCTTCATAGGTAAGCCTGGACTACTGATCTGCAAAATCACCCAATATGCACCATTTAGTGGCTACGCAGGAGCAAAAGAGCAAACAGAGAAGAAGCAATTAAGAGATGTCTTTCAAAAAGGGGATTTATATTTCAATAGCGGTGACCTGTTAGTGATCGACGATGATAACTTCATTTATTTCCATGATCGAACTGGAGACACATTTCGGTTAGTTTACTTATTGAAATGCTTGTCTCAAGAGAAAATTCTGACTCATTCTCAGGTTTGAATTCATATCCAGTATTTGCTACCGATTGACAAAGAGGAATTTCTCTAACTTCAGTCAGAAAAACAGATGACTTCGAGTCACCTCCACTGTTGTGTTCATAGTTACACACAGAGCCTACAAGTTTGGTTTAGGATGATGAACGACTTCTATTTTGAATAGTCAGAAAGCAGTCACGTTCATAGAACAAAACCATTGTGTTTCACATTCACTATACTTTTAAAACTCAGAAAGCGTAGAGCCTATGATGAAATCTAAGCTAAGTAATATTTGGAGCGGTTGTTTGGTTAAAGCCATTTTAAGCACAATTAAACTGAATGAGTTAAATTTTTCTGAGATTTGAATAAACTGGAATTCATTGTTGAACATTGCAGAATGTTTTTCCTCTACTTTTGATGACAAGTTACTTGTTCTAGTGCAAAAGGGCTTTCTGATCTCAAGCTCAGTCCATTGTTAAGTCAGGCATTAAAACACTGGAGATCACTATATATAATACACATAGAATCATTGCTTCTATTGACTGCTTATTTTCCAGGTGGAAAGGGGAAAACGTTTCTACAACAGAAGTTGCAGATATTTTAGGACTGATTGACTGCATTCAAGAAGTTATTGTATATGGAGTATCTGTTCCAGGTATGAGTGAAATAAGTATTTCTGCAAAATAATTTTTTAATACACAAACAAAATATCAACATACTGCACTGCAGCGTATAGGTAGCCCTACTTCAGCTTATTTTTTGTAAGCTACATTTGATGCATTACATCATTTAAATGTTTGCAATATTCATTAGCTAAAAAAAACTAGAAAGATCTTATATTAACGTAGTATGCCAAGAGTACTGACAGGAGAGTGGAAGAACATTTAAGATTAAGTATCTTGGATATAAACATTAGTGTATCTTTTACAGAAATATAGCTCTGCAATCACTGTAGAATGAGACAAAATAGACTTCCATTTTTAGAATAACAAAAGTCACTTAAAAAATTAATTCCTCCCTTTTTCACCTTTCTTTAACAGTCTGAAGGAATGTAAGAAGTTCTGATACGTTTACTGCTTTTTTCTACTCCTCAAAAATCTGAAATTTTCAAACTTTTATAAACTCTTTAAGTGCTTATGGCAGCTTCCCCCCCCCCTTTTTTTTTTTTTTAAATTTGAGATGCACTGCTGCTAAAGGCAAATTCAGAGATATATTGGAGGACAAAAGAGGGAACAGATAATAGCTTTACTTTCTTGTCTCCTGTATTTTGGAGGTACCTTCCTGTCCACGTTTCTCACCCAAAATCCACAGGACTCTCATTCAGCTCCTCACTGCATTTTTGTTGTGATGTTCAGTAGAAATGGAACCCACTCTTAGAGTGTAACGTAGGGATCTGAAATCAAACACACAAGGTTAAATTTGATTGAAATCCCAGGTATTTCATTGTGCAAGTGATTTGGATTAGGTGGCATAATACATTGCATGTTCCTAGAGCTATCTAAGGAGGAGGAGGAATTTTGGAGCCCCTGTTAACTAAGTCAACAGATATTAACAGGTATAACAGATTCATTATTAATTCATTAACAGTATTAATTCAGAGATATACTTTTCCAGAAAGGTTTCCACACTATGGTATATCATAACATGGGTCACATTAATGACAATTTAGTATTTTGGAATTGAAAGGTATGTTAGAGATGCCTCTCTTCCTACATCTACCATTTCCTTCCACCATTTATACAAAATGTGAGCAATTCTGTTAATGTAATGATCCGTGATTACTATTTCCTCTGCTAAAAGTGGGAGACATGAGAACAGAATTGCCCTGTGATTCTGAGGCCAGAGTAACAAGGCTATTTATAAACCAAGATAATCTATTAGAATAGTGAATTTAATTCAAATAAACATTTTATTAATTATGTATGTCTCTGCTACACCTATTGATCTACAATTAAAGCCTCTCTCTTCAAATCACTCTTGTTTTCAGCTGCTTTGCAGTAGGGATAAACACACAGCTGCCCTAGGAGACATTTCAAAAGAAAAGTAACAACATAAATGGTCTAGAATTCTTGTGTATTTCTCAGATTACACTCTAGGAGGTGAGGAAGATATGCTATTATTCTCAATGCTCTTGTAAAACCATATAGAAGAGGTGTTAACACCCAATCATGGAACAACTATATGGAAAAATAAATACTGTTTAAACTGGTTCTCACTTTACATTTGTGTAAGTACTGGGTGGATTGTGGGGTTTTTTTTCCTCTTTTACACAGCACAGAAATACTTGTACTTTAGTACAAGTGCAAGAGAGACCTTGGATTTTTATCCTAGCAGTAAATAACTAAACATTACTAAACCACATTTAGTAATGTAGCTGGGGGTCATAGTATACATCACCTGAAAACTCATTAATTCAACACTCCAATTTTGAATGAAAGGATTAGAATGCCAGGTATCATCAGTACATGGTGTTAAAGGCAAACAGAAACAAAACTCAAACTAGAGAATAATTAGTCTGAAATTAGCAGATGCTCGTGCTCTACTTTTCTTTAAGCATTAGATGCTACTTTCCATTTTCACTTCTTTCTGTACACAATTCTGTGAAGGTATTCACATGGTTTTAATCTAAAGCTTCCTACAAGAATATTACCTGTTTCTTCTTGCATTAGCTGTAATCCCAGAAAACAGAAGGAACACCAAAAGGTTTGTATTTAAATGGTGCCCCATCCCTTAGCCACCAGAAGGGGAGGGAAGAAGCCCTCTTGGTATGTAAACAAGTAAAAAATCTGAAGTACTTTTGCAGCACTTAATTCATCATTCATATGGTAATAAATAATGGTAAACTGTGTCTTACTCCTTTCTGCATGGATGAGCTTGTCAATACAAGTACAAGGAGATTTACCATGACTTACTGTAAAGTAAATTAACCCGCATAGTTAAATGCTGCTGCAGGCAGGCTTCTGCCTCAGAGTACCAAGACCTGATTTTCCAAAGTCTTTCCAAAGATGTTCAAGAGAGAGATGATTTCCAAAATATCTGCCATCTATAATTCTGGTGCTAGGTAGAGCACCAAGAGTTTGGCATCTAGCATGCTGAAGCCTTAAGAAAATTTCATCACTTGGATGTCTAAAGGACATGTCTACCATGACTTAGAAGGAAGGGTTCACTTAAATGTGGGGGAAAGGATGGAAGGTTAGCCTGAACTTTGAAGTTAGGTATAAGCTACAGTTACTTGCTGTCATTATTTCTTCAGGTTATGAAGGTAGAACAGGAATGGCATGTATTCGGCTAAAGGAAAATTGTGAATTTAATGGAGAAAGTACTTACAGGCATGTTAACACTCACCTTCCAAACTATGCAAGACCTCGTTTTATAAGGATTAAGGTAAACCAGTGCTCCTACACAGCTTCTGTGCGTCCATCTGGATTGTATTTTCTCTCTTTTCCTGTAAGGACTATGGACTTTGTAGTTATACTAGCAATTCTCTATACTAGACAGGCTTCTTCTGTCTCTCACTTGCTCTTATCACTTACCAGTATGAAAGTAGAACTGCGCCTAGATTTTTTTTTCAGGCTGAACGAGTTGTGTGAGCAGTTACAGGATGCCTGGCACATTTTAAAATATAACATCAGGAAGATCTCTTAGTGGAAAATACATTTCTTGTTGGATTTCTTCAGCACAGTAACACAGTTACGTTTTCAGTTCAGTGCAGCTCTGTCTACAGACTGTTCTATGCAAAATAAAGAGCTACACACAAATAAAAGCTTGCAAGAGTGCTGTCTTCTGCAAGAGAGACCTTAGATTTTTATCCTACCAGTAAATAAATAGCCAAATTCTAAACTGAAATTTAACTTGAATTAAGAAAATGTTGCAAGAACATCATTGTCACCATACTTCTCAATTTATTTATTTAAAATAAATATTGCTCCTTTGAGAAACATGTATTATCTGAGATGAGTCAAGAGGACTAATGCACAGATATCAGCATGTGTAATTATTTAATCAATCTTTTGAGTACTACAAACAAAACAGTTGACCAGTCAAGGCAGTGGTTTGTCTTGCCATCCCATGTGAAGTAAGTCTTGCCTGGTGTCCAACTGCCGTTTTCTTTACTCTTCTAAGAAAAATTCTGCTGGTTTTGATCTGAGAATTTAAATACGTTTCTGGATAAAAACCTTCATTCTCTCTGACTAGAAGCTGAAAACTAGTGTTTTCCTGCCTCTTTTAAATAGAATAATAAGGTAAGCCTGTCAGAAGTGTTTCTGTGTTCCCAGCACTTCTCAGCGGTTCACATATTCTACACTCTGGTTATTATCTGATGAATGCAGATAGTTTGGGCCTCTATTAGTAAGGCTTCAACTTCTGTGCTGTATGGGTTTTCTTTAAATGTGATTCTCTTTGAATGTAGGAAATCTAATCTAATTCCCGTGATTATATGCTGACATTGATAAATAGAGGTGTCATTTTGTTTTGTAGAGTACCATTGAACTTACAGCAACTTTTAAATACCGTAAAGTACAACTGGTGGAGGAGGGTTTCAATCCAGCAGCCATCAAAGATCGCCTGTATTTCCTGGATGACAAAGAAAACCTGTATGTACAAATGACCCAGGACATTTATAACTCAATAAAAAACCATGTCTTCAAATTGTGAGCATGTAAAAATAGTTTTTTAAGCATCTATTATTCTAATCTTGTCAGGAAATTCAAGTTATTAATATTAGCAAATATCAGTATCTGAAATAAAGTATGAATGTGAGATTGTTTTAATAAAGCAGGGCATCTCCAGCTCTACTTATATCGTAGCCTGGCTTCTCCTCTCCTCTCCTGCATACTTTGAATCTTACCTACCTTCCTACTGTGTATGGATGTATTGTTTATGCTGTAAATGTTAATGTTAGGCACCTCCGCATGTGAAAGTGGGTACAATATGATATCTTTATGCACATACATTTATATTCAAATTAAAGGGTGATCCACTGCATTAATAAAAATTACATCCCTAAATCAAAACACAAAACTCATTAAAAAAAGATTAAAAGAAGATTAAAAAACCATTAACAAAGCTTACAGTTGTCTCAAATCAACTAATTTAAAAAAAAGCCTATATTAGATGCTTACATTAACTTTTACCCATTGTAGCAGAGATGCTCTCTTATTTTTTATGACCAAATAATACATACACAGAATGAGAACAATTGATAAAAACTAAGATGTACTTTCCTTCAGGTGCAAATAGAGTAGTGGCAGGCCAGATACTTCAAAACGTCACTTATATTTCCCTAGGATTTAAAAAAGGCAATTAATGTTACAGAATGGGATAAATCTGCTCTTACTATAAAGGTGTGGTGGTGTGCTCTCCCTGTTTTGCTCCCTCTCCCCACCACTGGCTCCTGCTCAGGCCTTGGCCACCATGGCCACCACAACAGCAGTTACAAGATACTTGTATCTGGACTTCGGGGGGTGGTTGGCAATGTAGT
>BJBW01001710.1:0-10627 GCA_004320125.1 Scolopax mira | reverse complement strand
CAGACTCCTCCTTGAGAAGGAGTTTAGAAACCAAGGGGGCCCTTTCTGAACCTCGTGACTCAACAGGAGGGTCTCCCTGACAGTTTGTCTGACCCTGTTCTCTCTGCAGTAAATAACAGAGTGTACCCTGACATTGAGTCTTGTAAAACACTATTGCATTTACTACTGGTTTTAGTGCATTTACTGCTGATTTTGTTAAATCACTGTTTCACCCTTAATAAACGTTTCACGACTTAAATCCTTAACTAGTGAAGTTAATCACTCTGTCCACAACAAAATGGCTACCTTTTGTTGCCTCAATATACCCCACTGTGAGCTTATCTGATGTTGTAATAAAGGTATGGAAATTCTTCCAATTAACCAGACTCATTATTTACATAACTTGAAAATAGTTGTACTGGGTCAGAGTAGGAGTATGCTGCCTTCACTGTGGGGCAATTCTAAGCATCTGGAAACAACTATGAAGGCAGAAAGTATCTAGCAGTGCTTTCCCAGAATAATCTCCTAGCAATCGTCATGCTTCCTGACACAACAGTAGTGTCTCTGAATTTAGTCCTGCCCTCAATAGATATTTTTCTCCTCTCAATTTTTTAAATTGTTCTTGAAAAACATTTATATCATTGCCCTCTTGTAGCAGTAAGTTGGTTTGCTGCATTGAGACCTTCTCTTCTGGAATGGCCCTTAGTTCTTCTGTTGTTAACACAAAAGGGTGAAATACCATTGCTACTCTCTTTCCTCACACACTTGTGATTTACAGACCTTTGGTGATGTTGAGAAAGGCCACGAGTGCTTAGCAAGGGCAACCACTCTTGAAACATGGCTGCACAAAGCCTCCCGTGCGCTACAACTGATGAGCGCAGATGGAATGACAGGGCTGTCATGGAGATTTACAGGGGCCCTAATACAGAAAAAAATCTCTTAGAGGTTACATCCTTCTTTTCGCACAGTTCAGAGTTGATGCTGGCACTGTCTGCACACACAGATCCTCACAGCAGACTAGAGAGTTTAAGTCAAGGTATTAAATTGGCATTTTCTTTACCACAGTCTGAAAACCAGAGAGTTTCATGTTATACACCTACAAGATTTATTTGACATTTTAATCTATAAATACACAAGGTTTCCACCATAAAAGCACAGTAATTTTCTCAGTGATCATTGCCACTGCTTACATATTGAACAAAATAACGTGGTATTGCATATGAATAAGCAAACTTTGGTTCTCTTTCTACCTGGAGAGTTCTTAAGGACTAATCTCTTGTTAAACAATGGCTTGCAGAGGACAACAAGGCAGCTGAAGTCCACACTGAATGCTACACTCTGGAAAGCTTGGGACACTGTAGAACTTAATTAGTTTTTTGAAGGCACTTTTTTTGAGCATCATCACCTCTTCAGGCAGCCTGGAAAGAATTCTGGCATTCGCATGAGACTCCTTCTTGTCAGCGGCTGCTGCTTTGGGGTTACATTGCTCAAGACTACCAGTCATTGGCACACTGTTGCAGCTAAGGGAACGTGCTGTCTTTTTCTTGCCTTGAACAGATAAATAACTGAATAAAAAAGAGGTTAACTTATGTTTGGTAACATGTTGGACATCTTCTGGAAAACAGTCATCTACAGGATCCCCTTGACCTTTCACCTGTTGACTAATCACACAAGTACTGGGAGTTGCTGCTAATTTCTTAGGCTGAACTACTATTTTTCTGGAAGGTGATTTGTATTTTCCTCCATCTAGATAAACCTGAGAAGAATTACTAGTGGCATCAGGACTAGGCTTAACTATCACGTTAGGGATTCTTGCCCCATCACCAGAATTGATGGAGTCCAACCCGTAATTCTGGCTAACGATTTGGGCTGCAGTGTGCTGAATGATGTTCCAGTCTTCCAGGATATCTTCCCTGGTTGTGAACTGAGACGTTACAGTAAAGCGAATGATGAACTTGTCGTGAATGGTTGCTGGAATAAGGAAGAGCCTGCCAGAACTGCTTAGCTCTTTCAGGAGTTTTTCTGTCAGACAGTTGGGACCCTGTTTTAAATAAGAAAAAAAAAAATACTATAGTTAGAACTTCCAGTGACAACCAAATGTCTCTGTAAGAATTACAGCATCACAAATTCTTACATGAAAGTTTACTCACAGTCTTTAATGTTTGGGGAAAGATCAACTGTGATCAATTCATTCCAAAGAGACATGCAACAAGCACAATTTTTACCTTTAAACGAAATACCACCAGTCCAAGATGTCTCTTGGCAGGAATTTCAAAGAGTGGATCACTTCTAACCAATGATTCAAAGAATTTGGCTGTTTCAGTACCCTATAATTAAGGAAAGAAAGTAGTTATGTATTAGTTTGTCACAAACCCACTGTAAGACACTAAACGAAGTAGTTAAAAAGAATTTCTTTCATTACTAAAACACATCATTTCAATGCATGAATGGTAGCAAACAGAAGAATTACAAAAAAGCTAAGAATTTTCAAGTCTGTCTCTATCCTTGACAATGAACAAGAGTAACTGGAGTATACACAGAAATTGTCTAGAAAAACGTTTGAAAATAGAATGTGCCTTCTCAGAGCAGAGTCCTTTTGCGGCAACCACGGATCCACAATGTGATCCCTTGTATTTACACTCCATCAAAGACTCAAGCCTGTAAATCTTCCTGGTGATGGGATGAGCTGTCAGTCACAGCCTGCCTCCCAAACAGCTGCCACTTTGCCTCAAAGAAAGCTTCTACAGACCAGCCCTCAGCAACGTACAGAAGGCATTGACTTAATGAGGCGCTTTCCATTGCCTCTTCCTTCCAAGAAGGGCACAGGAAACGTTTTGTCTGCACAGTCAATCTTTACAGATTACTGAAGAGTAAAATCAGCACGCATTTAGCCTTCACATGCAAGCTTTGTCTGAGAGAGGATTTCTGTTACCCATCTTTACGTCACTGAACTTATTCAACTCAGCTACCAATGAATGAACAAATCCACTTATGCTTGCATTGTTATTTCACGTACATGTCGGACGTGAGCTTGAAGCTTTTTCACCCCAAACGAACGAATCACAAACCACAGCTTCAAAGAACGAAATCGACGACTCAGTGGAATTTGCCAGTGCTGTGAAAACACAAGGGTGTATCAGTGACTGCAAAACCAACAGCCAGGAGCGATCCCCTTACACCTCACCCCAGCCACCTCTGTGGCTTCAGACACTGGTCAGAAATCTACACTGACACAAATAATTTCATATGACTAAATCTGCCAAGCCATCAAAGAAACACTATGTCTACATATTTTGCAGTCATTTGATAAAATAAGATTTTGGCTATCCCTCTTAATCTATGACTTAGATGTGCTTGAATCTTTAGTTAATTACCAGCTAATAGCAAGACCTTTTTGCATTTAAAGAGCATTATCAATTTAAGATATTTCCGTTTACACTTTACAACTGAGGGCACACTTCAGTAATTTGCATAGTTAAGTGCCATCCTGAACGTTTTCACAAATCAACTACAAACAGCAAGAATTGATAAAGGGGAAGACCTTCCAGAGTAAATAATTCCTACTGCATGTAACAGAGTGACAAAACATGCAAAAAAATACTTCTAGAGAGCTACACAATTACATGCAGGGTCTTATTTAACCACAAGAGGGACTCACTGATGGATTTCCTCCCCTCTCTACACTCACACTCCAATGAAAAGCGCTATTGATTTCAAGAAAACAATTATCTTTTGAGGACGAGGGCTGAGATCATAGCAGAAACAACTGGCAGTGAATATTCTTTTGTTTTACTGAACTGAAAACTGCTTTAAGATGGATCTAAAGTGAAATGCCTCTTAGCTCTCCTATGAATAGCTTAATCTGAAGAAAAACATAATTCATTCTACTGCTGTTTTGGAGCATGGTGTTTCCATTGCTTACTCCTTTCTCTTTTTTATTACATATCAGGGATACAAGAAAACCAGCCAAAACATCAATAGGAATTACTTCAGCAACATGATGCACAGAAAGGACCCTTCTAACTATAAAGGCAAGGCTGGATCCTAATCTGTGTAAAATCTTAAGTATTGCAATCTCTATACCTGAAAGTAATTTTATAATAAATTTTTATAACCAGGGCTCACTTAAAATCTTTTTAATCTGCATTAAGATCTCAGTATAATTGGCTTTATGCTTTTATGTAATAAGACCAGCTATAAGATAAGCCCACTCCAGAGTGTAAGGAATTTCACCTTCTGTTTGAACATTTTATAGGCAATTTAAAATATCAAATCAAACAACTTACCATGAAATCAACAGCAGCTCCTGAATTGGGATGTCTGAGGTAGACAGGGTTAACACTGAAGGTTTGATGTAACTTGTATTTATCTTTGACCCTATCAATTGTAGAATGAACTGTGTTTAGCAAAGAATTGTGCAGAGAAAGACTTTGCAATTTGCATGTTATCCTTTTGGTGTTGTGTCTTGCTTTTACTCACCAAAATCCAGTGCAGTCAAAATGAACCATCATCCATTTAGAAGGGTTAAAAGTAAAGGAATCTGCATATTCAATTCCATCCAAGAACAATCGAAATTCAGGACACACAAATGCTGTCCCTGCATATGCAGCATCAATATGAAGCCACAGTCCCTCAGCATCACCTGTTGGAATTGAAATTGTTGTCATTTCAAAGACATAAGGAATCAAAGTACATCCTTAATCTCTCAGAAAACTAGGTGCATGTTTTTGCTGGAGGTGGACCGACTGTCAACAAAACAGCAAGACAAACAATTGACAATCTGCTTTTATTCCAAAGCTGTGGATCCTGACCCCCAAAATAGAGGATAATGCTGAAATCAGATGGACTCCATAATAAAATTCACTATTCCCCATTTCATATGAATGAGGCTTTTTAACATTTGATTTCTGCCACCTGCCTTTTCACTAAGTAAAATTCCCCACTACAACTCAGTTGCACAAAGCCAGAACAAAGACACAGTGGTAAGGAAAAAGGATCCAGAGATAGAGATGCCACACTCTAACCTGTGAGAGAAAGTCCTCTTCAGGTCTTCAGCAACTACTTGTCATAATTAATGCTGGAATAGAATCTACAACTATGTCAAATTTACCTATTGAACTGATGGCTACAAAAGTGGCTACAAATACTACCTCAGAACTCCTTTGCTAGGTTAAATATTTACATATTCATCCTACAACAGTACTGCACTGTCCTGTACAGTCTGTATTCCCTGAATAATCATATTAAAGATTTATCAGTTGGCATATTTCATCCACCTTAAATTGAACATATTTTAGCATCCTAAGCTAAATCTTACAGAAACCAGGCAAAGTCTTGCACTGGTCTTTGAGACACAGCTGAAAAACTCAACTGAGCAGCATTTCTATTTTCCCTGGTTTTGGCATGAAAAATTCTCATATATCTTTTCTGTGCTATCATAGTTTAAGATCAGGAAAAAAAAGACACTTACAAATAGGACCCAATTCTGAGAGATTGTCAAAAGCACAGACACCAGTTGTACCCAAAGTTGCACAAACCTAGAAGAAAACAAATCTGTCAAGATAACGTTTTAAATAAATGGATGTAGCACTTTAAAAGTGGCAAGGCTATCATATACATTCAAAATTACGTTAAAAGCTTTTTCTTCAATAAAACAAAAAATCTTGCATACATTTTAACCTTCAGCTAATGCATTTTAATGCAATAAGAGAATTTTCAGATGTAATTTTACGTTGACATTAAGAATACACCACTACGTCAATATCCCCAACCAGAAAGTTGAACATACAAAGACTGGTACTAGGCCTTTATTTCTGTCTTCTGCAATGGCTTTCTTCAAAGTTTCACCTCTGAGGGAAAAGTTCTCATCCACAGGCAGAAATTTCATCTTCACGAGAGAAATCAAACCAGCCTTTTCTACGGAAGAATGTGCCTTTCAAAAAAGAAAAACAGTAAGAAAGCAAGCTCTGAGGCTGAACAGCTGTGATAAGTTGCAGCCTTATAAAAGACAGTGGTTGCATGAAAAGCAGGGACAGGTCCTTATTATAATCCATTCAATAAAAGTAAGGACATTTCTTTTTTGTAAACAACTAAAACAAATAATACACTGTAATTCCAAGGAATGCATATGCTCCATTTATTTGGGTACTGGTCTCTAAAACATAGCAATAGGAATCCTCACCTTGTGTTTGGAGGGCCATTTATCAAAACTCACATCTTAAAGAACCCTCTAGAAATGGATCAACCTCAGTTTATTCCCTCCTCCCTGCCACAAGAAGATAAAGACCCCTGAGGTGTGCCTACTTCTGAGCTGGAGTAGGCCAAACCCCTCACAAGAAAAAGCCCTTTTAGTTAACCTAAGACAGAACCAGCATGAGCATCTCTTCTGTTGCAGTTTTCACTGGGCAATATGATTGTTCAGTTCAGGAGCCAAAGGAGAGAGCAGGTTTGCAGGCAGAGTCACAGGGCTGCATAGATGTTTCCTCTGAGAACAAGCACAGAGGGCTGGGGTGGAGACCACAACCAGGAGCAGCACTGAGGTTAACACCCCCGACCGGTCACTGAGTGGAAGGAGGCTGTGGAGAACAAAGACTGAAGCAGTATGAGATCAGCACCTCCTCAGTAAAGCTTTGTGAAAAACAGGAAGGAATCACAGAAATGAGTCACGTCAAACAGTCTTTTGAGGACTGCTGGGACCTTACAAAACCTCATCTCACTCTGAATTAGTTTCCCCACCCACAAAAAGTGACACAAGAGGGATTCAGTCATGCTTGCGAGGCATTCATGGTTGTGTTTTTCTCTTGGTACAGAAATGCAAGTTCACATTGCATGGTCCAGGAGAGGCAGCAGAAGCAAATTTGTTTTCTTTGCAACCATAAGGACCTACTTGATCAGAGGCGTAAGCGATGAGGCGAGAATTGAGTGAGGACTCGTCAGTGTCTGGCTCAGAAAGCTTCATCTCCAGAATTTTGTTTTTCCTTGCTGCTAGCAGTGCAACCAAGGTTGATTCGCTCACAGTGCTCTGCAAAGACATTGCTCGTTTACTGCAACATCCTGTTACTTTATTGCTATTTTGTCAGGGAATTACAGAAGTCATCCAAGTGCTCAGCTGCCCACTCTCTCTTTTTCTTTCTACTCCCATTTTTCTGGGGTGCAGTGGAAAGTCACTCGCTGATGGGCAATTCTCTGGGACAGCAACACAAACCAAAGCCTTTTAACTGCTGCATATTTTTAATGTGCAGAGACAAATTGAGGGGGAGTAAATAAATCACATTTTCCTTTAGCTCTTCTACAGCTAATGTAGTCCCATAAAAATTGCAAGCCTGAGCAAAGCTCCTTATAACCAGAGAGCCCAAGTGCAGATTCCAGAGGTACTTGCTTTGGCCTTATGAAAAGAGGTAAAGGTTCAGGCCTTGATCTTGCATCTCTCAGAGACACAAAGTGGACACGAGAAAAAGGAAAAATAATTTCTTGTATGGCTAAGGGTTGCTGGCAGAAAGACAGAGACAGGGAATTCATTCTCTCATTAAATAATTGAATAATGTAAGTGAATAATTTGGTGATGTGAAACAGATTGAAGAAACCAACTCTCATTTATCCTTAGTAAGGACGCGAGAGTATCTGCTTCTCATCCATAACAGAATTAGTACAAAAAACAATAGCAATTCCTATTCTATAATCTTAAATATTTTATCCTAAAATTTGGGAAAGTAACATGAAATTGGATTTGTCTATTCAAACCCATTGAGCAAATCTTGTTGGTTTTGCCTCCCGGAAAACAATCACCCAGTGGAAAATTCACTTGAGTGAAACCTAAAATTTGATGAGGCCACCTGTGATCTCCCCTACCTGTAATACTCCTCCGCCCACGCTGTTGGGATGGTGGTGCAGGAATTTATCTGGAAGGCCCAGCATTTTAGCCAACCAATCCATCACATTCATTTCTAGTTCTGTACAGGCTGGACTGGAGGCCTAGAAAAATCAAAGAAAGAGAATCGGGCTGTAATTCACCCTGCAAACACAGGAGTACAATGCTTAGAGTAAACCCTATGTCATGCTTTAATTAATAGCTATTAACACTTTTAATTGCCTTGGGCAAAATGTCACCTAGATGTAAGACAGGCAGATGAGATGCTTTGTAGCACTGGACATAAAAGCTGTGTGAAACTGTGTGATACTGTGGCCCATACCTAGCAGAAAACAATGTTATTGTAATAAAAACAATGTTTGGTGAGCTCTGTATCACGTTAAGGCTGAAGATAAAGGCAGCTCCAACTGCCTTGCTCTTTCACCAGTTACCAGTTGCTCTCTTGGAACATCAAATACAGAAACTCTCGCCAACCTGCTTCAAACGCTCTCTGGCTCACCTGCATTACCTCAGTGTTGAGCTTCTAAACTATCAATAATTTTAGAGTCATTAAAAAAGAAACCACAGTGATAACTGTGGCACTGCAATTCACTACTTCAGTACGTGTCCTTGGTCCCTTGGTACGTGGCAGTGATCTTTCTTCCAATCAGAGGACAGTTAAAGGAGGCTTTCTGAAGAACAGCAAAAGACAGATGACTGTTCTGAAGCATCTGGTTTTCGACTTCTGGAACAATCCTCTTACATTGCAAGCTGAACAGAAGTCTATCAAAACTAGATTGAGGTGATGGAAATGGTCATTTCTGTGTATGCAATGAGGTTATCTGATGTAACAACAAGGAGACCATAACTGTCAATTTCTTATAGGTTTATGAGCTTCTACTGCTTTCTTACATGGAGACATAAAGAACTGGGCAACTCCACCACTGGAGAAAACATTGGCTTCAGAGCGCCACGGAGATATGCAGAGTCATAACCAAGCAGTGCTGTATAGCTGCAGGAGGATACCAAACACTCAAGACATTCTAGGACAGGTCACCAAAAAACGACTTTCAGAAGAGGAAAAAATAAGGAAGGTGTTCTCTAAAGGAGCAGGAGAACTGGAACAGAGCCCAAGCTGGCCTGCAGTCATGGGCAGTGGCTGCCTATCGCCTGCAGTGCTTGTGTAGCAGTCTGGGCACTGAGACTAGACAACAGAGCTACCTTCACAGGGGGATATGCAGAGAATTAGAAAACAGACATTTCTAATGATATGTTTTCTTCATTCACCTCTTACTACTAGGTAATGTTTGCTCTCATATATTCGACTTATTTATTCATATGACAATTTTTTCTCAATTATGCAAATGACATACAATTGATTAAAGTAAATAATTATACTGACTCTCAGAACAAGAAAGAATGACTATGACCTACTCCTGCTTAATACACACAGGAGAATAATATCTACAATACCAACAAAAAAATTTACCCATGTGAATCCCAAGCAGTTAATTGCATCAGCCAACATGTCTCCAAGGAGTGAAGGCCAGGAAGTGAGAGCTGGAAAGTAGGCGTGCATGTGTGGGCTTTGCCAATGGACTACCTAGAACAAAATTGTGTAGAAGTTAAGTCTGAAAATACCACCAAATTCTGCACGAGATGTAGTGATTAGCATCTGTTTAAAGTGATGGAAAAGGATCACAGTAACATAATATATGTAATTATAGATCTGCTGGCAGAAAGCTAGAGAGATAATATCAACAGGAGTGCAGCACCAGCAAATGATAACACTGTGTCGTTATTAGATAAATTCCAAATTACAGCAAAAGCATTTATCTGAATTGAACAGGCAGACAAAGATTCTGAACAGGAAAGAATGGTCTTTCGAACATTGCACAATGAGTCAGAAATATTTATCCAAATATTTATCTAAGTGGAGTCCTTGCAACAAAGTTGTCTCAAAGTTTTGATCTCAAAATTGGAAAGTCATGGATTCGATGGATAGACCACTCGTTGAACAAGGAACTGGCTGGATGGCTGCACTCAGAGGGTTGCAGTCAACGGCTCAATGTCCAAGTTGTGTCCAGTAACAAGTGGTATTTCCTCAGGGGTCGGTACTGGGACCAGTGCTATTTAACATCTTTGTTGGTGACAAGGACAGTGGGATAGAGTGCACCCTCAGCAAGTTTGCTGACAACACCAAGCTGGGTGGTGCAGTTGACACGCTGGAGGGAAGGGATGCCATCCAGAGGGACTTGGAAAGGTGGGCTCATGCAAATTGCATGAGGTTCAACCAGGCCAAGTGCAGGGTCCTGCACCTGGGACATGGCAATCCCAGGCAAAATACAGGCTGGATGGAGAATGGCTGGAAAGCAGCCCTGAGGAGAAGGACTTGGGAGTGCTTGTAGATGAGAAGCTCAGCATGAGCCAGCAGCGCACGCTGGCAGCCCAGAGAGACAACCCCATCNNAGTGTGACCAGCAGGTCTCAGGAGGTGATTCTGCCCCTCTACTCTGCACTTGTGAGACCCCCCCACCTGGAGTACTGTGTCCAGCTTTGGAGTCCTCAACACAGGAAGGACATGGACCTGTTGGAACAGGTCCAATGGAGGGCCATGAGGATGATCAGAGGGATGGAGCACCTCTCCTATGAAGAGAGGCTGAGAGAGCTGGGGTTGTTCAGCCTGGAGAAGAGAAGGCTCTGGGGAGATCTTATAACAGCCTATCAATATCTGAAGGGAACCTACAGAAGAGCTGGAGAGGGACTCTTTACAAGGAAGTGTAGCAACAGGACAAGGGGCAAC
>BJBW01001709.1:0-46722 GCA_004320125.1 Scolopax mira | reverse complement strand
GGATACACTCTGTCCCCTCGTCCAGGTCACTGATGAAGAGCAAGTCACGGAGGTTATATTAGAGCATTTCAATTGATCAGCAGCAGAGAGTATGGCCAGTTTGAATGCTCTGGTGTTGTTGAATAGTTCAGGATTTTTTTCTTCCAAAGCACAAAGAGGCTTTTTGGTTGTCATGAAAATACTACTGTGAAGCAATGCTGCTTAGATCCAACGGCAGATTATTTTCACTTTGTCTTTGCTGTACAATTACTGACTCAGGGTCTACAAATAAAAAAATATATAAATAAATAAAAAATGAACAAACCCACAAAACCCAAAACCAAAAATATAATCAAAACCAATAGTTAAAATTTTTTGGCTATCTATTTCTTTATGCAAAAATAAGGTCATAAAAGGAGAGGTCAGTGGATTCCTTAAATGTAAGGTTCTTGTTTGCTGAAGGGATACTCTAAAAATAGTTCTTTTTTAGTAGCTCCATTAGTGTTTCTTGCCTTCATTCTTAAATTTAAGTATAATTAAGAACTATATTTCTACAAAGAGCCTTTACACAGAGTTCATTTTGTCTAACTGTCTTGTGTTTCTGTACTTTTTATTTTCTATGTCTTTACATATTTTCCAAGTTTTTAATTTTTCTATTTTATTTTGTCTATCTATAGTTGGTAAAAAGTAGGCTGCAAATGTAGCCATATTATTTAAGTCTTCCTTATAGTCAGTGAAGAAGTAAAGATACTTTCAGACAGAAGTTTATCCCATGTAAGCATAGGTACCTAAGACATGGGGGATATGAAATCCTCTAGAAGGTATGTCTTTGCTGGCTACAGCATGAGTCGAAATTATTAGCTCTTAGCAAATGTCTGACTTTTCTCAATCATTAGAGAAGGTCACTTTGCTGGAAAAATATACTGAAACTTCAGCTAATTTCATGTGTGCATGATCAGCACTCCTTACTATTTTAGGAAAAATATGTTTGAGATAAAATTGTAAACTCATACTACTATAATAAACGTTTTTAACTCAGCATTTACAAATGTTACCTTGAGTACATTAGCTGGTAGACAACTTTCCATTGTCTTTGTTTAAACTCTTTCTGAAGGACTTTTCAAAACTTCCATCTATGTCCTTTATTGGGAGACTTTTCCAAAGAGAGTTTTGCCAATGGCTTTTACTGTAAAATCGTCATAGCTGTTTAAATATTTGTGGTTTGATTTTGTTTTGAGGTTATAGGATAATCTTTTCAGTATAAACTTCTTGACCACCCAGAAATAACAGATGGATTGCTTATATCAAACTCAGAAAATAAACAATTTCTACCATTCCTACTACTTTTAGGAATATTGCTAAGATATTTATTTCTCCAGCCTCCACTGGAGGCTCCCACTTAGATCTACCAGGGCAAATACTTGTTCTGGGCCTTTCTGCTGAAACATCTTCTGCCTGCAGTTTTAATCTTCAAAAGGAGTTGGATATTATTTTTTTTCTGTCTTTTGAAACAAACAAAAAAAAAGACTGAAACAGTAGAACAAATCAAAGTAGGTATCTTGAATATTTGCGGGTTTTTAGATTTGGTTTAGCTGATAAGACTGAAGAAATGAGATTTTGCTTTGGCCACTAATCAGCTTAGTAAAGTTGCTACATCGTAGAGCTATACCCACTAGAGATTGACTATAGTGCATTTCTAATAATGGTATTTTAAGACTTGCAACCTGTATCATTGTGGGTAACTTGGCTTCCACGGTGTTCAGAGAACTGGAGCCAGTGTGTCTTTTCTCTTAGAGGCTTGTTAAACAAAACAGTGATAGCAAAAAGAGAATGAATAGACCATCAATGTAGCTAGCACTAGTGAAATAAAGAACTGGCTTTGAGAATAATGTGATCAAGTCCAAAAAGTAGAATGGGGCAGAGCTGTCTTAGCCTTGAAGACAGAGTGAGGAAGTTTAAATTTATTGATCTACTTTAGCATTGAAAAGGGACCTTGTAAAGAAAAGACAAGGTATAAGTCATAGTTAAGGAGATTTAATTTTGGTTTACACATAAACTTAAATGTGGGATGATTTTCATGATCAGAAAGGAAGAATGAGATTCATCCCTGACATACATTTTCTCCTGTAAATGTTTGCGTCGGCAAATCCTCTTTACGGAGCCACTCAATGACCTTCAAAGAGCCTGGTATCAAGGTCCATTGAGCTGACAACTGGTCAATTTTCAAAGGTAATGACAACAGAGATGTAGGGATGCATATTGTTTGTAAGGCAGCTTAAGCTATACTTACTGTCAAATAAGTGCTTTGTTTCTATAGAAAAAAAAGAATGTAAGTCCTTTAAGCTCAGATCAGATTGACAGATTGGAAACATAATGCTGAAAGATTGCTTATCCTGCAGCTAAGCCTGTATTTTTAAAATGAGGTTATACGCCAAAAAGTGACTGAATAAATGGCCCAATTTTTATTTTATTATTTATTTGGATTTATGAGTGTATAAAAAGTGGGTAAACTGTGCTTTGACATTTTAAAACCCCCACAAATCAAACTACAAAGGGAAATCCAGCAGCAAATACCATTATGTACCAGAGAGTGGTAAAGAGGCAATTCTCATAAGAGACTACAGTGTATCTTATTTTCAGGCTTTTCCAGCCTGAATTACTCTTGAAACCTAAGGAAAAAAATCATTTGTTCTGTGGCACACTATGAGAGTAGTTTCTTATGGACCTAGAGTACACTCACTGTTGGTCTCCTTTCCTGCCTTTGCTAGTCTCTTTGCTGAGAGCAGCTGTGGCGTTGGTTTTAACATTTCTCGGTCAATACAGAAACAGCTAATGCTGATTTTTACTCACTGTTAAAATTCCGTTCAGACCTTGCCAGACAAGCCAGCCTCTTTCCAACTTGTGCCACCACAGCAAGACAAACATGACCAAGCACAGCAGGTGACACTGAAAAAGTAATTAATCATTCTGTTGAACGTGGACATGCCCCGGAGGGCATGAGGTCCTACTCATTCTTTTTTTGGTTCTGCAGTGCTAACAGTGTAACATTGCCCTTGGGTAACACAGAAAGCTAATAGGTATGAACAGCCTGAAAAAGCCTCATTTCTTACCACCATCACTCTCCAGAGAATTGTCCTATCTATCTCAAAACCTTATCAACACTTGAAGATACCTACACAGGTCTCTAAGAGAGAATTCCAATTAATCATAACTTCATGGATTACCAACTTCACTTATGGACATTCCTCATTTACCAGGAAAACAGAGATCTCAACCTTGTACAGAGTAACTCTCCTTCCTAAATGCTTCCTCAACCCAGATTTCTCTATACAAACATGGAGTAACACTGTGATGACCAGGGGAGGTGTTGTTCACAGACACAATCATTTGGCATCTGAAAACCACTGTTTTATGAATGCCTAATACTGCTTGTTATAGAAGCCCGAATTAATCACCCTGGCAACTGGCAACAATATCTAATGAGAAGCCAATGAGCAATTCAGATCGATAGAGGAACACTCAAGGCTACCAAGGCCAGAGAAGTCAAGTAGTTTTGATGCCTGTTAGACACTCAAAGTTGTTGATTCATGTATGTTCACCATTGTCCCTCTCTGCTGCCTGTGAAGCAGGAGCTAGGGTCTCCCAGTCATGGGTGATGTGTATCCCTCCTCTACCTCTTGAACTTTGTGTAACAGCAACGACACCAGTGGTGGAGATCATTATTTAATTTTGATCTCTAGACTAGGGCAAGCATCTGACCAGTGGAGGAGACATGCACCTTCAAAGGCCAGGCCTTCTCACTCACCTCAGGCATTTTCAGTATCTATCTTGCCTGAGATGAATACAATTCTGGAAGTGTCCATCTCTCTCTCCAGAAACTATGAAGAGAGACATCTGATTTAGTTCACACCTGATCCTTGGGCAGATAAGGTTATTTTAGCATGACCCCAGCCCTCTTAAATTAACAACAATTCTAGCAAGCCAATTTATTTACTCAGACAGTTGGTAGATAATTTTTTTCTCATGCCAGGATTAAATTGCTGTAATATCAATACACAGGAACAGGCTTCTCTAGTAGTTTCTTCTAGAGACTTCTTGGTATAATCAATTCAGTTATTGATTGGTAGATGCTCAAAAGGGGCCACTGAAGTCAATGAAAAGTTGAATCAGCAGCCTTGCATCAAATCTTGCACAGCTGTGCCTTACTCTGTCCACATACAGTAAAGCCACGCACATAGTCTCAGTTTTACCATATCCTAATTCCAGTGGTAACAAATGCATAAGAGATGGTTTAGCTGGTCAACAATATGCTTATGTCTACTCCTGCTTCTGGGAGCCACCCATTTAGGGTGATTTATACAAAGCAGCAAGTTCTGGAATCTACATACTGTTTTAAGCTCGTGCTTTTTTGCAGTGGAAGAAAAGAGATAAATGACATGAAGCAATAGCTACATAGTAGGTAATTCCACAGGTCTATAGCATATGTGTCTTCAGGTACTATATTTAGGCATGAAAACTCCAGAAATACTCACTGGACTTCAAAAATAGTTCAAAAATAAAATTGCTATTTATTTAATTTAGCTTTCCTGCTTGGCAAAATATCTTTCACTTTTGCATATGCCATGAAATCTGGATTTACTCAGGTTCAACAGCATTTCCTCAGCCTGTCCCATGGAGATCAGCAAACCCTGCTGCATTTGCTAGAGTTTGTAGGACAATTTGTAGGATAAATGATTTTTTGTAAAGTTTTTATTAATGTCGTTTTAAATTTCTAATAATATAAGTATCCATTTTGCCTCCTTGACATGCTGCATTCACTTTTCTGGTTGATTAGAGTTCTCTTTTGAGGAAATCTCTGAATCTCTTCTCTTTTTCACATCTACCACTTTTGTCATTGGGATTCTGCTCTCTAGCCTTCCTTGAAGTATAGCCAGGCTCTGCCATCTTCCATATCCTACTTGCTCGTCCATTCCCCTTCCCTGTTTTCGCCCTTTCCAAGCCACCAACAGGAAGGCAGTCTGGTGAAAAATCTAAAAATAAGTGTCTAGTTTAATTAGAGTCAGCTTACCAGCTCTCTCCATCACTTTTACTATATGTAGGCTATTTTCCCCTGAACACAAAAAAAAAAACCTGGATCTTTATGGAACAATATGGTCTCTGCATATTGCTCAGGGAGTCCCTGAGTTCAGTCCCACAACAACAGTTGCTGCACTCACACAGACAGGCAACAAAATGTCTGTGCTCTTTGTTGATGCAATAGAGAAAAAGAACATGATTTTCCACAGTCTGCTTATTTTTGGTGCCTGACTTAGGTATGTCTCAGAAGTAGCTGAGGCTCCTAAAGCGCAGTGAGAGGAGATGCTCTTTCTACCCAACATAGCTGTCAAAATACTTGGAAAGTACCTCTCATGCATTTCTCATCTACAGAAATAAAGCAGTTGAAAACCATTTCTGGTAAATATTTAATGCTTCCATTGAGAGTACAGGACAAAAAACAGGAATAGTGAGCTTCTCTATCAGGTCACGGCTGTGTCCATCTGTGCCCCTCCTGAGAACAAGCACCCACCCCTGCTGCCCTGGGATGATCTGAGGAATGGTTGGCCATTTTACAGCCAGGCATCCTGGAGACACGGAGACAAGGCATCAGGATCATGCCAGTGGCAAGATGCCTCCTCCCCAGCCTTCTCTGTCTGCCCCAATGATGGCTGGAAAGGACATACATACCCTCAAATGAGCTTGCCTTGGGCCTTCTGATCATTCTTTTTGAGTTTCTCCCATTCTGGGCAAGTGATTCAGTTGCTAAACCCCTATGCATGAGGTGAGAGATATTCTAACACAGGTCAGCTAGACCTGAATGTCCAGCTTTGTGTTGGTATCCAGGAATTTAAGGAAGTATATGCCCAAAAACTAGAAGCTCAATAGCTTTAGGAAAAAACTAGGCACCTATCTTCCAAAAAATAGTTATTTCAGGCTGGCTGTTCACAGGCAATTAATAATAAGCACCAGAGAGGTTTTCAATTACATAGGGAAGTATCTAGAGAGCTGAGGTGCATAAAAAGGGTGTCAAGCAATCCTGTAAAGTGAGGGGACCACATTCCTGCCTCACCCTAGGATAGGTTTTAATCACTACTGGTGAGTATTGCTTTCTGCAAGGTCAAAAATGCCAGGATAGGATTTTACTCATGCCTGCCTCTCACATCAAACACGAACATATCTGCATATCATTTTCCAAAGCAGAGCAGGTGTTTGACCCCTTGACTACCTGCTTATTGCTGTGACTTTTGCAAAATATGGTAGACTTAGGTATGGAGGGGGAAATAGGCTTTTTGGAAGAAGATGGATTATGTTGCTAGTAGGTAAATAGCATCGTTTTCCTAAAATCTCCTTGCCTCAGCCCCAAGGCTGCTCAATGGACACATTTGCAGCATATCACAAATGTTTCCTTAACCCTAGCATATTGATGTGAAAACACTCCCTTGAATAGCTGGAAAAATGTGTTTTCTTTGCAATGTCAGGACATTAAACCATGGGACATCTCAGCTTATTTAAATCTGCACACACTGGCATAAAGTGCACTTAACCCCAGATGTTGCAGAAATATAATCGGCAAGCTATTAAGAGCATATTTAGAGGAAAACTTTTTCCTTTCCACACAAGTTCCTTTTTTGTTTGTATGTTAGTTGTTTTTTTTTTCTAAGCTGGAAAAAGGCTAATCTTCTCTAATAAAACCCCATTATCACTGTGAGATATACAACAGTGCAGCTACAGCACGACTCCAAACGAAGCCATGATGGAATTAAGTTTTTCCATATAGAGAGAAGCATACATGCTTTGCTCACTATCCTACGCCCAAAATTCGCATAGGGAGAGGAGGCACTTCTCACCATGTGGAAACTGTTAAGAGGATGTGAAAACAAATGTTTTTAATTGATATTGTCATTGCTGAGCCAGACTGCTGTCTGGGGTATCTTGCTGAAAAGCGACAGCAGCAGCAGGGAAACAACGTAAGAGATTGTAAAACTGGGTTCCATTCTGCGCTAATTCAGGGACCACATATGGGATGCTACCATGTTGTTTATTTTAAGACCTAACAATCAAGGTGGTGCAAGGTGGAAAGTTGAGGAGGAAGCACAGTTCGGGGTCAGACACTGGAGATCTGAATCCCTTCGTCCCCGACCTGCTGAGTAGCCTTGTGTCACTCATGTCATTCTCCCTGCCTGTGTTTCCTCTCAAGCTCTGTGCTTGTTCTGTCTCTTGACATGCCAGTTTCACTGGAAACAACCTTAAGTATCAATGCAATAACACCATGAATGATAACAAATAATAGTTTGCTCTGGTTTGGTTGTGGAAGGTCTCGCTCCCCTCCAGCCCAGCTCTCCAAATCCATAGCAAGAGAGTCCAACAGAGAGATGTCAATCCTAGAACAACTCTTTGTAGAGATCAATATTTCTTTAATTTGTAATCAGAAAATTCTCTTCTATATCTGCTTTCTTTTACTGGGTGAAATCTTGAAAGCTTGACAGCGTGAGTTTTACTCCCACTGGCCTGGGTAGGTGCATTCGGTGTGTTATCACGAGTCAGCAAAGTGTGTCCCCAGTGGGTCAGGCTGCCCTCTTTGGCTCACCCAGAGAAAATCAAAGCTGTGACACATCATCCCCACCTCTGCTTCTCGCAGCTGATTAATGTTCTGGAAGAACAGGTGTCTGAAGCTGATCCTGGTATCTGGATGTTGAGCACAAAGCGGAGAGCTGATGCTGTGTGTGCCTGCTCTCCAGCAGTTCCCTTTCAGCTCCTGCTTCGGGCTTTAAAGCACCCATAAAAAGCTGCGTCATCTAGCTTTTCTCCTCTTTCGCACAAATTTATCCAGCAAAGAGCAAAGGGGGGCCAACCCCGGAATGAGAATCATTTTGGTTTTCCACTTCTATGAATGAGACAGAAAGGCGTTACCTCTTTCACAGGAGGCAGGGAAAGCAGACCTTGCTAAGCCAGACTGATCCTTCTGACCTCAGAAGACAAGAGTGTCGCCAGTTCTGCCAAAATGGTCTCAGTTATGTGAATAAACCTGATAATATATGCAGGCAGGCCAAAACTATCTGCAAAAAGCTTTTACATCAGTTCACAGCATGAACAAACTACAAGCAAGCCTTTTCTATTTCAGACAAAGTGGAACGGAAATCAAAGAATTAGTGCAATTTTATATTCCATTTTAGAGAATTATATAATGCTTGCTACCGCTGAATCCATAAATAGCCTTACTCCTGCGTGCTCTTGCCTCCCTACTTCTTGAAATATTAAACCCTTTTTGATAGCGTCCTTTGGATTCTTGGTCTAAACACTGCATGAGCAAATTAAGTTTGTATATATGTGTAAAGTCATGTTCCTGTCAGGCGCCTCTTCGTTTTGCGTGCATGCATCTTTGATATGGAAATGGGAATGCTCTGGGAATGTAGCATCCTGCAGACCTCTCTGGACTCCTGCACCTATGGCAAGGAGCTGACTGCTGCATCTTCCTCCTGGGATGGGGAAGCACCTTTCAATGCCCCGCTCTGGGCATGCCCCAGGCTGCAGGTTGCAAGCAGAACCCGAGTAAACACTACCTCTCCTGTTCCTGTGCCAGGTTCCTACAGGAAGGGAAGCTGCCTCCCTGAAAACAGAAAGGGTCACACGTAGCTTTCCCAGTGTGAGTGTCTGGGGAAGCAGGAGACATGGTGCAGCTCACCCCTGCACTGATGATTAAATGTATCCAGAGCCTGCTCAGCATTAGCCCTAAGTGCCCCCTCCCGCTCCCCGCAAGAGACTAGATTTGATTCCCCATGCAGTCTCTTCTCTCTTTGTCCCTCAAGTCACATTTTAAGCACATATCCCCCTGCCTTCTGAGTATGCTTCGAATTCTAATTCACAAGCCATCTCCCTTTGGCACAGATTTGTGTCTCCACACTTTTGTGATGGAAAATTATGAGCTGAAATAAATAATCATGAGCCTGTGGTAGCAGAAAGAATGGAGTCCCCTAAAGGAAGGAATCCTCAGCAATTTCAGTTGTCTGCATAATTAATTTTTTGGTGTCCCTCATTTGGAGACTCTGTCACACTTTGCAAATCCACACCAGGGCATTGCAGATATTACTTTAGGGCACAAGCCATTTATATTTTCCAAGTCCCATTTTGGAAGCCTCAGTCCCACTGAGTAGATATTATACATTCAAGGAATCTCACTGATACCAAAATGACTAACCCTGTGAGTGCAACTCACAGCATCAATAAGCTATGTGACCCACTAGATAAATTAATATTGCTTTGCAAATGCATTGCAAGGTAATGCAAAAGCTATTCCTTTGCAAAAGGAATAGGTTGAATCATCTGAGCCCCTTGCCTTGCAGTTAGCTGAGTGGGGGGAGGAGGTGTTGTTTTGATTTGGTTTTTTTCTAACAGATTAATACAGATCAAACAGAAAATATGAACTTGTTGGGGAATGGTAAACAAGGGTCTGAGGGCAGGAAGCTGGACTGAGTAATTGTAGCACAAGTAAATGCCAAGCAGATAAGTTGCCAGATCTTCACATAGGTTGCCTCATTCCTCCAGCTCATATACATATTATTAGTATCAATCACAGTGTAAAACTCAGCACCAGATATGAAATTTTAAGTATGCCATGAATATGGTAGGTTTTGTGTATGTTGTTAAAAAGTCAGTCAAATTCAGACTCACACCTAAAGACAAATTTCAGCTTTCCCCCCTGCATTTACAAGTGTCTGTAGTATCTTAAATATTCACACATTCACATTACACTATTCCCTGCTCTCTAAGTGCAAATGCAGAGTTCATAGGCTGAATTTTTTTTTCATTACTTATATCCACTTTAGAAATAGCTTGAATCATTTTGAACTATATTTTCCATGACCTAAGTGACTTTGTGAGTTCATATCTATAAAGTGTGTCATTTTTGCCATGACTGTCACATATCTCTCATCTTTTTCCATAGCATCTGTTTTACATAAGGCGTGAATAAGTTGTTGGGGTTTTTTTGCTTTGACTTGATTTGTTTTGTATTGTTACTTTCATTTTTTAAGTCAGAACATGCAATGTGCATTTTGGCCAGGGCGAGAAGTGCTCTCGCTGACCTTGCTCTGAAACAAGCTTTATTAACCTAGAGTCTCCTCTGGATTTAATTTTAGTTTCCTTAAAGCTGCTCCTATACCATGCCTTTTAGACTGACCTCACTGAACACAGCTGCCATTTCTTATGCATCATCCTCTACTAGAGCTCAGACTAATTTAAACAACAGAAAGAAATCACTGCTTCCACCTTTCTTCCCTTGAGATGACACTCTGTTCCATAATTATGAGTAATCCCCCTAAGATGGCTAATGTGATTGGGTTAGCAACCAAACTAGTTGAGGGAAGATACCCTGGGTCGATTTAGAAAAATAATAGTTTAGTAGATTTTAAAGCTATAGGGGCTGCTGCGATTACATGGGTTAAATTCCTACAAAACAGTAGGCTAATTCCTGGCTGAGTTAAATAATATATTTTTGAAGCCTATTCAGTTTTGAATTAAAGATACATCCCTTGGCAAATCGCTCCAATGATTAATTACCTTTTAATACTGCAAAAGCCCCTTGAAATGTCAAGCTTCAGCTGGTAGTCAGAACACATAGATGAGCTCTTGGTTCTTCCACCGGGTTAATGACTTCTCCAGTGTCAGATACTCCCACCCTCTCTAGGGGTGTTCAAAGGCAGCTCTCAGCTCAGCTTACTATCTTCTCCTTTGTTTTGGGGTTGGTTTTTTTGACAGGCTAAAGGTGCTGCTTCCCCAAGACCCTTATGGCAGAGTGTATTTTCCATACTCGCAGTCATTGTTGTTCCTTTCTGAAATCCCCTTAGATAACTAAAATCATCCTTTCTAAAATCTCTCCAGTTTTCATGGTCTCTTTTTTTTTTTTTTTCCCCTTTTAAGCCTGGCAGTAGTGTGGGGCACAGTATTCTGCAAACGACCCTGCTGGTGCTGTAATGGGGAGCAGTACCAGCTCCCGCTCCTGCCTGACACCCTGCTGTTTACACCTCCTTGGCTCTCATCCACACTCTCAGCCAGCTCACCTCAGTGGGAGATCATGTTCAGTTTGTTAACCAATGAGACTGGGCAAAAAACCTTAAAATGTAACTGCTTTTCTATAGAAAACTTTAAGACTATGTTTCCTGCTTTATGTCATGCTCCAACAGAGACACTTACATAAAAAACCCAGTAAATAAAATACTTGGATCGAGACTTGCTACTGTAATGCTCCTTGGGTACAACAGCTTGCTTTCTCTCTCATCTCCTCAGTGGGTGAGGTTTCCCAGTCAGGCTAAGAGCTGAGGAGAGGAGATAAAAGTGGTAACAGGATAAAAGTGGGGACAGGAACCAGAACCGTGAGGAACAGAGCCTCCTCCCCAGCAGGGCACCAAAGCTGGGCTTCTCCTGCCATGTGTGTGTCCTGGTGCCAAGAGGAATGGCAGTGGCACAGCATGGCACTGTCAGAGACCTGACCAACAGTAGCTCAGCACTGAGCCATTGGTTTGATCATCCAAATCCCAAACGCCATGGTGCTCTACAGCCAGGTCTGAGCTTTCCCATTTTAAATCACCGCACTTTGTGTTGTCCAGAGTCAGGCACTCCCACCAAAAAAATTCCCCAGTTCATGAAGAGTTCTAACATGGTGTTAGAACTCTTCATGAACTGGGGAATTTTTTGGTATTCTTTGGTATTCTTCAAAGTCTCCACTGCGCACAGTGCAAGCCTCTACTTCTCCAGCCATGAGGCACACACAGCTCTCCTGAGATGTGGATACAGATTTAGAAATTGGTGTTTGAACCAGGCACACAAATTGGCGGGCAGCAGTCTCCTCCAGACTGGCCAAGCTCAGTCATCACAACTGACCTCCCCTGGTACCCCTCCACTGAGAAGGGGTGCAGAGGGACACTAATCCTCCCTCCCAAACCATCCCTCCCACCTGTACCCTTCTTATAGAGGATTATTGCACCATGGACAACCTTAAGAACTATACAGACAATCAGTATTGCCTCTTGTTATAGTTTCATGTCCATACTTTAAAGACTCTTTACTTTGCTCTCCTGTAGCAGTCACTCCACTGACAGAAATGCTGATACAGGGACATCTGAAGGCTCCCACTCTCAACTCTTATCTCTGCTATCTCTTTCTCCCATTCCTGTTTCTATTTTACCTGAGTAAACGTTTTATTCCCAGGATGCTCATTTCACAATTGGCCAGCTGTTCTTTGGTTTTTTTTTAATAAACTTTCTTCACAGCTCTTTGAGAATAAATATTTGTCTCTTCATGTCCAGTATGAGCTATGAAAACAACAAGCAATGGCTGTTGGTTCATGTCGTTAGCCATGCTCTGCTGACTTAGTATGCATATATTGTATAAATTAAAAAAAAAATCTCTTATTACATGCAATATAAGTCATTACCTTTCTGGTTGTCTCACTCTGGAGGGTGTGATGTGAAAAGTTATCTTCAAGAGGAAATTAAGAACAAATGGCAGTTCCGTAGCTTTTCAGATAGAAGTGCCCTAGTTTTATTCCTCTCTTGATATAAATTGTCAGGACTTGATATCTTGTTCTCTTTTTTTAACTTATTTATGGTTATAGTACAGTTTTGGATATTACCAATGAAAGACATGTATTAAAAGAAAAAAATGAAAAAGCCAGAAGGAAACAGGCAATTATTTCTGCCTCTAACTGCTATCAATCTCTGTGCCACCTTTCCTTGCAAGTCACTAGAGCCCTGACTCAGCAAAGTTCCCAACCACACACTTAACTGTAAGCCTGAAAATAGTCTCAGCGAGTTTGCTTAGCCATATGTTCAAGTTTGACTGAATCAAGACCTCTAACAGATGTACACAAGTTTTATTAAATGTTAAACTGAGGAAAACACACTGTCTGGCTTTGTGCATAATCTGAAAATCAGGCAGGAACATTAGAAAGTTTACTCACATTTGTGAGGTTTAGTGCAGAGACCAAGTTAAAAAAATACTAACTTTTTCTACCTAACACCACTTCTCACTTCCTGACTCAGACATCACTATCTTGGATAAATTCAAATCCAGGTTAATACTGTTCTAGATTTTTTTTGCAAAAGATGAGTCAAAAGGTTTTGCAAAATCAAAACTATAGTCAGCATAGTCTGGCTGCTGAAGTGTGCCCAAGACTGAAACAGGGTGGTAGAAATAAGCTTGGACTCTGCAGCCTTTGATCCCCATCCCTGCCAAGAACTTTCACTCATAGAGCCTGTCCCAGGTGACCCCACATTTACCACAATTATGTCCCCAGAGGTTTGGTTTCAGTAGAGGACTCAGGGCATTTGCTTGTCATTCCTCCTTTATTCACCCCTTCTATAAAATGAGAAGTATTCTCTTCAGCTGGAATTACACCCAGCTCAACTTCCTAGAAGGAAAGCAAAATACAATGTGTAAAAGGCCAGGAGAATGATGATCTTTGCTGAAGGTGAGTTATCTTTTGAAAATGTATCTGAATTTTCTTGGTTTGTGTCTCTGGTTCCTAATAAGTTACAAGGAAGAATGAGGGTCTAAAATAATAAAGCAAGAACTGTGAAATCAGACCACCAAGTTCTGTACTGCTTTATACTCCTATTCATCTGTCTTGACCTGACACTGGTTGGGAAGCCAACTCAGAAAATGAAGGCCAGGGAGCATTTAATCACTTAAAACTGGAACAGTGGGCTGTCTGGCTGTGGCATTTTGAACAACCTCTAATTTCATAATTAAAGTTCAAGGGTGGCCAAAATAAAGAGAATTACATCAATCAGCAGCTGCTAACAGATACCAGTGAGTCTTCCATTTCAGTGAAACTACAACTCCATAAAGATTAATTGTGTTGCATGGCAGACCGTTGCAACTGCATGATTATTGGAAAAGTTGCCTGATGATGGTGAAAGCAGCAAGACCTGGAAATTGTTTTGTACCCAGAACTTGGAGAGTAACCAGAGTGGGGAGAAACATGAGACAGCCTCCTGAACATCACCACTGATCTCAGGAGAGAACTCCCAAGGTACTGGATGCTCATGTTAATGTAGTGGATTGAGTTCCTCTTCAACTGAGCCAGTGAAGTCCAGACAGCTGTTCAGCATCATCTGCAAGGGTTAGACAGACAGTTCTTTGCATCTCCCAGACCGTACTGACAAGGTGTAAGAGTTAGTTGCACCTGGTATCATTTTTAGGTACTGTGACACATCCTGTTTGGCATTGAGTGCACTCGCAAGATGGAGGAAGTTGTGTGACACACCTGGTATGTGCAGAGAAGTATCTTGGATACTCTATGGCTTCTCTGAAAGCACTAATCACCTACGCATAGGCAACTCCTAGACCTCCACTGACTATGGCAGAGGATTGTACTCACAGCTCACATGTGCAGACTGACATACAGACACATGAATTTGGGGTGTTTTAATTGCTGCACTGGATTTCATCCCTGCTGACCCTGTAGCAAAAACATACACCCAGTAAAAGATCAGTGCTCACTGGCTTTTCTTCACTTTTGTTAGGGATCTTCAGGTTCAGCATGCTCATGAAGTTGCTGTAGTTCCTTTCACTTTTTGTTGTCTGTCCCACCCGCCCCCATGCTCACTCAGTTATTCCAATCTCTTTCCTTCTTCCTTTTCCACATCTTTTATCCACTGCTGTCTGTACAATAGAATGGAATTCTTCCATCAGCCCCCGCATCCTGAGTTTTGTCACAATCTTTAGAAATTATCACAGCTGACTGTTCTCTGTGACATAGTGATGGATCCCATCAAGGACCATTGGATTGGACAGAACAGGTACTACAGTCCTTGTTTCACCAGCTGGGTGGTATAGGTCTGATGTTCCCCTGGCTGAGGAACACTTTCAACCTTAGTCTGGGTTAAGTGCTGGTCAAATGCTCTTGTACTAAACAAGGTACCATACAAGATAAAAAGTAGCAGCCAAGACTTTCAAGAATGATGGGATTCAGACAGCCCCACTCTCAGGATTTACTGTTGGATGACTCTAGGCACTCTCCACTCCCTGTGCCAGCTGGTTTTATTGCCATTTGGAGGTACTGAAATTAGACATGTTCAAATGACATGATACCGTGTTGTGAAGGTACCTGAGCAATCTCTGAGCCAGGTGTTTTAAGTGCACATCACTGTAATTCTCTTGTCAGGTAACTAGACCTGCTGAGAGAAAAAAACACAAGGGCACTGGAAAATGTGTTTTAAAAAGTTATATGCCAGTGCTGAATTACTGATTCAGTTCTTCCAGGAATTTCTGCCTTCACTGGATATAAAGCTACTTAAGACTATGTGTAAGTTAAAAGACTGGACCATTTCCTAGTCCTTAGGTGCATGTCCCAGCAGTATTCCAACTCCAGAAAGCTCAAAAGCCCTTGATGCATCTCAGTTTCCACAGACAGGAAATTAATATCTATTCATTGGAAAGGAAATACAGAGTCCAGACAGCAGTGGGCCAGGATGCTCCGTGCACCCAACCAGTAATCCAGATTCAGACTGCGTCTCCTAAACCTTCGGATTGTGCCTGGTTTTTAATCCCTGAGATCAAAAGCTCCCACAGGCAGAGCAGCCGCACTGCTTTGTGTGCACAGCGCAGAGCAAGCTGTCAGTGCTGAGTAAATAATACATAACAAGTTTTATAACCAGGACTTAAAAGTGTATAACAGTTCTCTCGTGGCAGCTGCGTATTTGCTTACTGTGGGAACTGAGTGACATTTGAACGCGCGCATCCAGGCAGCTCCTGGGTCCGGGGAGCTCCATCACCCTTCCCGCCAGCTCCTGCTGCTAGCATCTGACCCATGACATGGGGGTGACATTTGGTTCCAGCCCCAAGCAGATCACAGGGGAGGCATAGACTTACCTCCCCTTCAGAGAGATTTCTAGGGGTGTAGGAGAAGCTGCTTTTCTAGAGCTTTAACAGCTCTGAATACACCAAAGGTACTGCTGCACCATCGTCCTTGGGACAGCAGTGTCCCTTTGCCAGGTTTTTCTGGCATGGGGAGAGGAAGCTTGCCTGGTCCTGAATCCACCTCTCTGGAACTGGAAAGAGTTATAAAAATAAATTAATGTCTTCAAGTAAGGGAAATATGTGCATTTTAACAATTTCTCATTTGTAGGACTCACTGATGTTACCCATGATATTTTCATTCAAACTGGAGAAAGCAGAAAGCTCAAATAGTTCACCTGGTTTTCTCTGTTTTTAAGGAGCTTTTTTCTTCTTTTTCACAGGAGTAGAGACCTGAAAGAAATCTGACACATCATCAAATCCTGTTTCCTGCTGCCTCCCTGAGTCACATCAATTCCCCCCCTTTCTCCAACAGATAGTGCTCTATCCTGAATCTGCTCAGGCCTCTTGCAGCCCCTCTTCCTACTGGGAAGCAGCTCCATAGCCTCACTCTTCCTCTGCTTAGAGACCTACTAATTTGCAGATGCTGTATAGTGCTGGCCTGTTTATAGTACTTAATTCTGCTCTCTGCCTTGTCTTCTGCCTTACAGAGTCCTGATTTCCTGAGCTACTTGGAGGGAGCAATCAGTCTCTGTTTCAGTTGGCTGAACAAGCTGAGCCCTAATTTCTTTTCTATCTCATCTACAGCAAAATCACTTCCAAATAAAAAATGTCCAAGCAACTCCGCTTGGGAAATTGTACTTGGGAAGAAAAGCCATCTTTCTAGAAAAAGACTGTGCTGCTGGGTGACATTTCTACTTGTCTCTCCATCGGAGGGGTGTCGATCACCTGAAAACATCACAAAAACTGGTGCAAGAGTGCAGAAGAGCCAGGGTGCGGGTCTATCCCATGCATTTTCTCACTCCTCTTTCTAACCTTTTCCTCTGTGGCTCTGTTCTCAGTTTTAGTCTCTCAGCTCATTACCTCTCTAGAAGTGTCCCCTGAGTTTAGGGTAATGGTGAAGAAGGCTCCATGCATCAGTCAATATTCCCATAGAGAATCTCATCATTTACACCAGGCCAGGTTTCTCTGTCTGAAGCCCCAAAAGAACAGTCCCTCTGCTACTCCCAGTTTAAAGGTTTATGTGATGCCTGCCCTTTGCACAAGGCTGTGAAATGAGCAGGTTTTTTCTTGCACCCTCTCCACCCTCACAGAAATCAGTGGGAGCCTTTGTAGGCTTTAGCATGTGATTAGACTAGCTCAGTACTGGTGCTGTGAGATCAACTTCTCTGCTGCAGGTTTTAACCTTGTATTTTTCAACATTCAGAGAGAATTAAATGTTCTGGATTTAATGTTCATCATAAGGACATGACAGCCAAAGCTTCCTTCTCCAAGAAAAATACAATTATGACTTATTTTAGAATGCTCTTTTTAATGGGTTGTCACAGATATGATCAAACCACAGGAGGTTGTTAAAAATACATGTCACTCGAGACACTGCAACCTACAGCATGTTTTCAACAATTCATGTTCTGATGGGAAAGTTACCTTTGCCATGCTCATTATTATCTGCCCATATCTGAATAAGTTTACTTTACATCCTTACCTTGCAGTCTTGAGGTTGTGTTTCACTTTTCTTGCAATTAAATATTTCTTATTTTCTTGGGTTGTTTTGGGGTTCTTTTTCCCAAGCAGGTACAGCACAACTGCTGGTGTTAAAAAAAAAAAAAAAAAAAAAAAAAAAAAGATCCACTTACTCATAGGTGATAAAAATTCACAGTAGAGCCACAGATGTAGCAGAGTGAGAATTACTGTAGCAGCAGGAACAGAAGATAAAAGAGGATTACATACGATGAAATGTAGTAATTGACTAGAAGTCACTGAAAAATACCAGATGGATGTCACTGTTCCACATAGCTCTAATATGCCTGTAGACTTTATTGAGCTTCACTTGAGCTTTGCTTTTAGTATTTTCCTGAGTGTAATTGAGGTTTATTGATATGCTATTATGGGCCAGTTTATATGTGACCATAAAAAAATACAGTTTGAGGCCCCTGTATAACCAGGAACACTGTACTATTCTGCTTTGCTGAAGACCATCACATTAATGACTACAATAAGATAAATTTGTGTTTCCTCCCTTAAACCTTTGCATAGAGTATGAACAGTAAATGCTTCATACAGCATTTAAATTGCAAGAGCATTTTCAGTGAGAGATTGCTGCGTAAAAAGATCAGGCATGCAATTTCAGATACTGCCAAAAGAAGCTTATATGGGATTTTCATTCTGGTTTTGCGAATAAAGAAAACAAATCTACATACTATAATGACTTGCCGTAGCCAGTTTGGAGCTCTGCTTAGTTATCAAGAATTTATTTTTCTATTTATTTTAGCACTAAGGGTAGGGGAGGAAGGATATATTTGAATTTTGCTTTTCTTTATCTCTTTCCACCTGGCAGGAGTTGAAATAAAAGGGAGTGAGGGAAAGCAAGCTCGCTCTCTTCTGAGTTGGAGGGTCCTGCCACTTTTCTTATTTGGCTGGTGAGATGGTGCCTCAGAGGCCAGGAATCTGCTATTAGCAGGATTAGCTGGTACCTAATTCAAAAAGTTTCTGCCTTTCTGGCAAACGATTAGAGCATCGTGATGGGAAGAAAAGATGCGTCATCAAAGAGACCCACTGTGGCTGGAATTTCAGAGTGGAACGAAGAAAGCTTTATTTGGGTAGGTGAAACCTGCTCTCAAATCTGCATCTGCCCTTATACAATCCTCCACCACAGGGTGCCCTGCACCATTTGGGTTATCTCTCCAATGAAAGCATATGGGAGATTGGAGCACCTAGACAAGGTCTGTCATCTGGCAGCGAGTCAGTTAACCCAGACAAGAAGTAGAACAGACCCCAACACGGCACCTCTGAGATACCAAAACATGGGAAGGTCTCAGGCACCAGTCACAAGCTAAGCCAGGAGCTCAGTCCAACCTCAGGTCAGCAGAAATGGAACTTCTGCAAATACACAGGTATGCAAATACACTGACTTAAGGACAGTGATGAGCTGGCAAGAGAAAATCAGCCCACAGAGCCCAAGTGCTGGGATGACAGATCAGGAGGTCCTGGCTGACTGGTCAGAGACAAGACCTTTCCTCCATTAAGGGTGGTCTAACTGTGAGCCCTCTCCTGAGGGTTGGTTTCTCCACTGGGTCCACTTTCCCAGAAACACTCTCGCCTCATCATCCTCATGTTCACCCTCACTCTCATCCTCATCCCCTTCCATTTCTCTGTCTCCTGCTGTTTCCAGCTTCTCCACCTGTGGCTTTTCACTGTGGCCTGCAGTGCTAGCTCAGTGGCACGCAGGCTTAGAAAGTGAAATCTTGGGGTGCCAGCACCCCAGGTTATGCTGCATTGCTCTGCAGCAGAGCAACTCTCCCACAGCCAGATGGGGATCCAGGACACGGGCAGGAGGTGGCACCAGCAGGCTTGCACAGGGCAGGTTGCCTCAGGTCTCTGCTGCCACAGTCTGGGGATCAGCACTGCCGGACACACCAGCAAACCCTGCCACAGCTACAAGTGCCTGTGCTCTTCTGTCAGTAATTAATTTTTCTAACCCATCAAACCATCATCACCTGTTAGCTCTCCCTTCCTGACGCTCTGCCTTCACACGGCTTTCATCCAAACGAGCAAAAGGGATGCATTTCCCACCCTCTTGTAGCCCGCTTCAAATGTTTCCTCTTAACGCTTTCATTTAAACTGTGCTTTGACTGTAAGTCATTGTGTTGCCCATTTTACTCACACAGGAAAGAAAGCATGATTGCCACAGTTTAATTCTCACGTATTGATTTTCTTGCATCCTCATAAAGCCTCTTCCTCCATTTGAGCTTTGGCAGAGAAGGTGGGAGAGCTAAGCTCTGCCATGTATGCTGCACGTCCAAAATCCCATGTACCCTTCTTTTCCTCCCCTTTTGCTAGGGCACCTGCATTTCTGATGATCAACTCCACTGGGATTTCTTTCCCGTTTTCTACACCCAGTCAGCCGGATCACCTTGAAATACATCAAAACCTGTGCTGATGGTTCAATTGACTACTCTGATGAGCTCCTAATGCCCACACGTGTCATTGACCACATCAGGGCACACCGTGGCTGTGGCCACTGACATTGAGTCTCTAATTAAAATTTTGCACTTTTTGGGGAGAAGATGACATGCCCTGTGTGATGTGGATTTTAATCATCCTTCAGGAAAAAAAAAATAATCTTTTTGATGTTTCTTCCCTTTTAAAACATCTTTAATGAGCATTATTTTATAGCCAGTAAGAGTATGGTAATTAAGTACTTAGCTGATTTTAGGAATTAAATTGTGGGAGGCTGCCACACATACTTGCCTTTAAACCTATTTGAATAGTTTTATTTATATAATATAAAATAATTATACTGTTCTAGGACACATGTAATTTTCATTTATGTAAATGGAATATCTATAGGAAAAATCTGTTGTTCTAGTTGTGACGTTGTCCAGACTGTGCATGCTGCCACTGGATACTCTTTGTGGTACAAATGCGTCATAGTATATGGACTTTGTTTCCACTACAGATATTTTTATACAGAGTATGGTCAGAAATACTGTTATACAAAATGGTAAAAAGGAGCTGGCAAGTACATATTTTCAAGTAAACATTTTCAAACTATTTTTAGCAAATCCAAAATACATTTTTATGAAATGTACTTTTAAATGCTTCTGCTTGGAAGTCTTAAACCCATTTCTAGAAAATGGAATTGTGGCAATAAACAGACTGCATTTTAAATACATAAAGCCAAATAGTCCTCTTAACAGACAAGGGAAGCAAGTATTTCTATTATTCAGATTTTATTTTGTGAGGTATTTTTAAAGAACATTTCTTGGTGACAGTGAAGCAACCTTGTAAAGTAGTTTGATGGTGTAGAATATACACCATAGCTTTACAACGGACACTCTAACAGGAAAATCACCTTTGCTCTCTACAATTTTCACATTCAACAAAATCTCCACTGTGTGTTTTTCCTCATTGGCCTTGTTTTTTGGTCTCTAGCTTCTACTTTTGACACACATACAGCTATTTTCTTATTGTTCCTTCCATTTGCTGATCAACAGGAGATCTATTGCCTGCTTATTTAAGAAAGCGCCTTTTGCATTGCTGGTAATAAATGAAAAGCTGTCATAGGAACAAATAGATTAAACACATAGTTCAACATTTGAAGATGAAACTGTAAACACCAGCAAGCTGTCACCTTGACATTTACATACATTCATCTAGAAGCCAATTTGAATATCTTTGGCTGTTTGCTTCAGTATAACGTCGCTGCCTTTCTCCAGAAGGACACATTCAATAAAAGTTATTGAAGGAGAGCAGAACAAAAAAAAAAAGTTGGAGTGTAATATGCAAAGTCATTGCAAATATGACATTATATTCGGTAGAAACCCATGTAAAGAAGTAGCCATAAGAACCCCAGTATAATAACTAACATTTGGAAGGCATAAAGGGCTGAACTCGAGCAACATGAATATGCCAGGTGTTTACTGTCTTGTTACAGAGCATGGGAAATAAAAATATCTTTAGTCACTTTTCATGATCCTCACATATAAGTATATGAGCTCTTATGTACTCACACACAACCACACACTGTCTGATGGGCCACAGAATGGGCATTTGGCACCAGCAGTAATTATTCCCCGGTCTCAGCCGCACCAGGTATTTGCTCATTAGCATGCTGCCTACTGCCAAAGGATGGATGAGACAAAAACAGACACAAGAGAATAGATAAAAGGAGGTGGATGGGGGGAAAGGCCTTTTAAATGTCTGTCTCTCTTCTCTCTGAGGACTTCCCTCCCAAACTACCTTAAAGCTGAGTAGCTGACATCTGGGTTGTAGATGCAGGACATCTGTCTCGAGTGCAGCTCTTTGGTACATTTTGCTTTCTCTTTGCCCTCTACGATGGTGACAAAAAAGCCAGATTATTCAAGTTTCCCCACAATTACAGCAGTGAGAATGCACCCTGTTGCTAATAATAGACATAACCATTTTTCCAAGTTCTGTGTTTTATTCAGAACCATGTCGCTCAATTTTAACAACATCACGTGTTCAGAAATGAACATAATTAGCTTTTTCTTGGCTGAGGTAAAATAAGCAAAATTGTTCTCTCATCGATCAAAAAGAAGTCAGTGAAGAGAAGGCTGATTACAATGCACATGTGGTAACATCTAATCTAATATTCCTCTTTATGAGGGAGAGAAGAGTCAGACATGAAGTTTATATCATAATCATATCAAATAAATACTTTCCTACTGTCTTGTCTGTAGTGCTGCAGCTGAATTGGGATGACAGATCCAGTATTTATGAAGTCTGACAGAGAAGTGCAGCCCAAGGGGTTTTGATATATGCTGGCACAAATATGTCCTTTTTATTTTATTTTGCTGCTTAGATCAGACAGAAATTTATCACTCTGATTAGTAAGTATTTATGTCAGAAAATTCATAATGCTATAAAGCATTTCTCTTCCAAGTTTCACAGCTTTGTAGATAAGTAGGGAAAGGGGGGAAATCCAGAAGGATACCTGTATTTCATATGATTTTCAACCAGAACTGTAGGCAACAAAAACAACTTGCAAGCTAATAACCACCATTTAAACAAGGAAGCTAAGGGACATTTCTTTCAAATTGTAACCATAAATAGCTCACTACATGCTAACATAATTTTGCCTACATGCCTCACTGTGGGGATAATAGAGGGGCTGCTTCTTTATGGAACTCTCTCTAAGCAATTTTGGGTCTCTGTAGAAAAAGATTGTTTCACAGCACTCATTGCTCACAGAAATGTCTGGTCCTCATCCTGAACACAATCAAATCTCCTAATAAATATCAGCAGAATGTCACTGCTTGGGAGATATTTACAGTGGGACCATCTGAAGCGTTTCATTCTCCTGATGTACGGTGTCATAAACGACCCATCTGTAAATACATCATTAGAGTATCAATCCTTATAATTATATACAGTAGACGGAGGAGCAAGGGAACAGTGACATTTCCCAGTTCAGGACATACCTCCCCCTTGTTGTTAAGCCTATGCAGAGGCCCCTTCTTTTACACCTCACTGCAATTTCAGCCCGCCTTGCGTTTCAGCACTGATTAGATCATGTCACAGATACAGTACTTCTGCTAAGAAACCTTTCCTTTGGCCTGCAATTTGACTAACAGCTTCACAGACTAGAGATGAACTGATGAATAGATACATATTTTCTAATGTTGGCTGCAAAGTGGTCTTTCACTCATGCAGAATAACTAATTCCACGAGCATCAGATGTGACAAAGCCTCCATTTCTTGCCATTTGTGTCCTCTGATATTATTTTTGTTTGCCAAATTACACAACAACTTTCCATTAACACCACAAATACATGCAATGTCTTCCCACAGAACATGTTGGCAATGATCCTTGGGCTGGCACGTTCAGCAATGCCAATAAGCCAGAGGGATCAGACATAAGCCAGGGGTGAATTTGCAAGTGTTCATACTCCCGTTTCTCATCTACCCAACTGCCTCTTTCTATAAAACTGGTAAAAACATAATTACTTTTGAGACCTCTGCCTCTCTATCAAAACTCGCTGGAAACAGCTACTGAGTTCAAGAGTCATTAAGAGTGAGGAGAGAGACCCACAGGCTGAAGAAGGGATCATCCCAGGCTTGTTTCCATGGGAAATCAAGATACAAATGTTCAGAAAAAAAAAGTGGGGTTTAGCACAGGCTACAGCCTGTGTGAGAAGAGCTGGAAGTGAGCCAGCCTCACTCTGTCAGGAAAAGCTGTCAAGGCTGCTAAGGAAGGGAATGGCATGGGGGAGATGCCTAGGGTCGGCCAGGAGAAGGAGGACTGCTGGAGTTCCCAAAACAGGATCAGCTATTTGCAGCCAAACTCTGCTACGCTGCCCAGACTAATAAAACCCTTCACAGCGGTTGCTCGTAAGGCAGAGGAGGACTCCAAAACCTTTTGGCTCAGTTTGGCTGCCAGCGGGAGAAACCCTGGAAATCATCCCTTCTCAGTAACGTGGTCTCCATCCTGAAAGGGAAAGGGGAAAGGGCAGCAGGTCCTGCACCATCCCTCTCTTGCTCAGCAATCCTCAAGCACTTGGTAACCTTATCATTGATCTTCAAAATGACTTTCCCCCCTTACTCTCCACAAGGCACAGATGGATGCCTCCTCATAGGCAAGGTTTCTCTTCATGTGCATTTTGTAGCCTCCAAGAAAGTGTAAGCTCTAAATAACACTCTCTTGGGGTCTTAACAGACATCTCTCCTGGGTAGTGCCTCGGGTATCTAGTAAGATGAGAAATTATGTTAAAGCTTTCTTGTAGAGAAAACTTGGGAACTTAACTATTTTTGAGACTTTGAGGCATCATACTGCATTGGGTTCAGCCACAGACAGTCTACATAGACCTTGGTTTTTTAGAAAAAATATAGAAACCTCTTCTGATTTAGATAGTTTTATAGTGAGTCTCCTGACACTTCCTACTAAAAGCCTGACAAATTATCTATCTGATTTCAGACTAAGCCTGGATAACTCAGAATGCATGATCTGCCTGAGCTTTTGTTTACAACAGCTTGATTTTTAGGGAAAGATTTTACAAGGAAAAAATAATTTCCATGCCTGACTTCTGATTTTTTTTCAAAGTTAATAATACCTGCATTAACAAAGAGCATGGGATATCTTTGTTTAATGATTCAACAGTTCAAATCTACTGTTTTTCTAATTAAAGCCATTAATCTGAAAAGAGTATTACGGACAGTAAATCTTTTCTACATAAATATGTTTGTTTGATAATGAATTGCCTATTACCTGAAAATCTATCCTGTGCTGTTCTGTTTTTCAGCTCAGTACAGCAGCCTGAAAACTACACACGAATTTTCTAATTAATTGTCTGAACAGAATGCATTTCCCCCAGGTCTTTTAGAAATGCCTCTGTCAACTTTGGCCCTTCTGTCTGGATCGAGCCTTTGAGGAATTTGTGCATTGCCCCCTGAGTGTGTTCATTACACAGCAAGGGGATTTGCAGGCAAGGTAAGTCCTGATTGAAAACAGCATATTTTTGAATCATACATGTCACAGCACCAGTTAGAAGTAAAGTAGGGAAAATGTAGTGCAGCCTGCAGGTTGTCAGTATTTATGCATTCGTTCTACTGATGGTACAACTTCTTGGCTGTCTGCTGTTGAATATCCTTTCATCTTTGTCTCTCCTGCTTGGTGATGTGTGCTAAGAGACTTAATCAGTTCTGTCCAGATGGATGCTAATGAAGGAGACATTATACAAAACATTATTATAAATTCTTATTCACATCTCATTTTCTTTTGTCTCACTCTATTTTTAGAGCTAATTTCTGGAGGTGCAATTACAATCCCAATATTTATCAAGCAGTCAACATCTGAAGGTGCTATTTCATGTCCACCCACTCCAATTTTTTTCCTGCCAACAGCTGATGAACAAATCCTACACATATTATTCATCTGCCCCTTAATAATATTGACCTTATGCGACATTTATATAAAAAACAATACTCAAAACATGTTATGTTTTTAGATATGTGATAAAGATGTCTTTTTGTCTATATATTAGGACAGCAATTTTTTACAGAGATTATTTGAACGCACGCATGGGCAGCAGCAGCACATAAATATTCAGGACAGTGACTGGAAAATATTTCAGGTTCCAATTTCAGGAGACATTAGGAAGGAACAAGTGGTTCTGTGAGATGCTAATAAAGTCTGATTACTGTCAGACTTGAATATTGTAGCTGACTGTCTTTGGTCCCTAAGAAGCTGCAAGCACCAGTGAAACTAGTGTCAGAATTGGGACGTTTATACGTTCATCTCTCCTGTTGAAATTTTATGGTGTCAGTAAAGGAATATGTCACGCTGTCAGGGCTTCAACAGGACTTCGCTCACCAGCACCCACCCTCACCAAGTTCAAAGAAATGCAATGACCTTTGGGATGCCTAATTTTTTGCAAAATGGTTGGACTCGATGACCTTAAAGGTCTTTTAAAATCTAAATGATTCTATGACTCTGTGAAAGCGGCTGAAGATATCAAAGGTGTCCAGAAATAATTAACAAGGAAAACAGGCAACTGAATGGGATCACACACAAAGATTGGACTGCCTTGCACAAAACTGTGAAACTGAGACAGAGTGTAAGTAGTGAAATCAGGCCACAGTGAGCACACTTCCAAAGAATGTACTTGTGCTTCTTTACCAAACACAACTTTAGTTTGGTTTAAACTTTAGTTTGCCTATTGATTCAAAAGATGACATTTTATATAAAAGAACACTTGCTCTTCTCATGCTGTGATATCTTTTCACTGCTGGCTTAGAAATAGATATAAGTCTCAAGAAAGGCAAAACTAGTATTTTGTGATGCTCTAACTGCTGGGATCAGGGGGAAAGGAAGGAAGAGGACTGGGACTGATGACTGCTGTGCTCCTGTAACTGTAAGAAAAAAGGCATGCCTGTTTTTGAGTAAAATGACCTCTGTTACTCTGAAGAAAGATAAATGGGACTACAGGCAATGCTGGTAGCAAAACCTGCAGTTAAGGCTTCCTGAAAAGTTGGGGGTTTTCCCTGATTATTTATTGCTTAAAACTTCACCAGACAGAAACTTTTTGGGCTGGCCTTTTTGCTATCCAGTACCTACTTCTGTTGATGCACCATCACGCCACACACAGTGCCCATCAGACCTGTCTGTCTCAAGACCCAGGTGGATAGAAAGGGTGACACCACCTCCAACTTCTCTCTTTAAACAATCCATGTGGTTGTGACACTGAGGGTGTCCTTGCCTTGGAAGAGGGCTTAGTATTATCAGGAAAATCATCTTGTTGGGAGTGATGTGACATTTTTACTTTCTGAGGACTGTCCCATATTTGGCCATGTTATGAGTGGAGAAATCTTGTCTTGCCTTGATTGTTCCCTTCAAACAGACTTATACTCCTCTGAAACAGAAAGAAGTGCCCCTTTTTCTATTTTGGGGTTACTGTTTGTTAGCTGTTGGCCCAATGGATTTTTTTATTATTATTATTATTTCCTCCCAACATTTGTGCTCCACTGGGTGCTGAGCAAGCACAGACAACAGACAACATCCCTCTCTGGAAGAGCTGCCAGTCTGACGAACACAAAAAGGCTACCAGACTAACAAATTTCAGGCCAGGGAATGGCTCTCTTGCAACTTTTAAATTATTCACAAGATCTCTTTTTAAATTATTAAGTTGCCAGTTCTTAGATTTAGCTCTTTGAGTTTACAGGATACATTTTCAGAGGCTCACGGCTGTAGATGGCAACCATTCATCTCACTCAGAGAACAGCAGCACAGCCCTTCAGAGTTAAGCATCCTAGTTTTGCTTTCTTGTTATAATTTTCTTTTGGCTTCTCTGGTCTTTAAAAGGACAAGTATCAAAGGGAGGCAAGGGAAAGTGAGAGGAAAATACTTACATCAACACTTAACCATACCTCAGACCACTCAGATTCCCACACTCATCCCAAGGGCCTGCTCAATCTTTTATCGCTAAATAGCAAAGCTTTCAGTAGTTCCAGTGCAAATAAAAAGAAAATCAATTTGGGCTCTTATCTGGGACTCAGCCCTGCCCTAGGATACTTTCACTGTCCCAAGTTTGGTGTCTGCAGGCCCAGGGCCAGAGACACCAATCTAAATTCCTGCAGTTACCCAGGTAAGAACAGCACCTGTGACACATTTGCATCCCTTATCCTCCTTTCATCAGCCACTACTGATGTCCACCCTCAGGCCCATCCTGGTGACTGCTGTCCTAAACACAGATGTTAATTGGTAAAATAGCAACATTTTGGTGTGCTGCTTATCTACATTGCTTAGTTAGTATTACAATTCACCTGAGAGGTCACTGAGGGTTATTGTCCCCCATTGGGCAAACCAACAGATTGATGCCAGCATTTAAACTATGGATATCACAAGTCGCATCATATTTCATTGAAATGATATTTTGGAATCTCTTACTGCTGGTAAGGGAAGGGCAACAATGTTATCCTTCACAACAATATTGTGAAGGAGAAATTACCCACTGTTTGTCACCTCCCCACTTCTCAAGTCTCTTTTTGAAGTATCCAGTGATGACAATAGAGAAAGGTACCCTAGTGAGTTAGCCAGGCTGTAGTTCTGACCTGGCTTGGCATTTCCTGGGCTCCTGCTTTTCCAGAAGTGCTGAGTATCCACAGCATCCATGCAGGTATCCAGAATTGTGTCATGCTGGCTGCAGGGACTCATAGAGTACAACACATCTAAGCAGGTGAAGAACTTAATCTAGAAGTGTCATGAATTAGATCCTGAAGCTCAGCCAACTGCCTAAAGCTAGGCAATGTTGCCTCTGTTTTCAGAATAAGCTAGCATTTTTCTGTTACACTTGTACAATGGACTTTCCCCTAATCCCTACAAATCATAACTTTTTGCTTCTCCCACTGAAATTCTCTGTTAGGTACTGGTTTTCTTTGGCATGTTTCTTTGCTGTGGATTTAATACCTGGAACTTGCTCCTTAATGTAGGTTTACCGTTCTCAGCCTCTTGATGCACATACTTTCCTTGGTGGTCTGGCTTTGCCTTCTTATAAATATTCCTGCAGATGTTTGCTATCCTTCGCCAGGTCTTGTAAATTTTTTCTCACCACTCAAACCCATCCTGCATGTCCTTTGTATTCCTTTTGCACATGTCATATAGTTCGACTTATTTTACAAACTGTGATAAGAAAGATTTGGAGACCTGCTGTGAAAAGTTATTAACCCAGCCCCAGAGCTTCTAAACTGAAACTTTGGTTATACTGCTGTGTTACCTTCCTTATCATTTCAGTGCACTAATGTCACAAACAGGTTTTTTTCCCATTTGTCTCAGACCCCTGAAATAACCACCCTGCTACCCACAGCTATAAGCCAAATCCCTGTAGCTGTGGCTGGCCAAAGAGGGACAGCCAGAGTTCATGCCCAAGTAGCTTCGGCAACGCTGACTTCAATCCTGAAGGAGCTGAGGAGCAATATGAAGGATACAGTAAAATTTTGCATCAGACAGGGTTCCTTATTTCTGGGATTTCCTTTTCTGCTATTCCCAAATAATTTTTGTGGGTTTTTTCCTCCCTTCCACCCCCCCCTCCTCCACACACACACACACACCCCGCCCCGGGATATAAACCTTCATTCTGGAACACTAGAAATATTTTCCCTGTACCACCAGAGGAGCCTGCCTTTGCCTGTGGACGCATCCTCATCGGGTCCCAGCTGTGCTGAGTGGAGAGCTCACCCTCCCGTGCTCACACTCAGTCGCTTGTTGTTCCTCTTTGACAGAGGACAACACGCTGATCAGGCAGCCAGCTGAGACAATCTGCTCCTTGTGAAAATAAGAGATGGGCTAGCAAAGACCGAGCAGTTCATTTCCTTAAGCCTGTCTGTCTGATTTACAGTGTCTAGGATGAATTAGGGACCGACTACGTGAGCAGTGCAGCAGGCAGATCCAAGGAGGATCCAAGGACCCTCCACCTGGCAGGAGGGTGGTGACAAGGAGCTCTCTGCCTTGTAGGAATGACAGTCTCTCGAGTAACGCTGCTGAAACAAGATGCGTGTCCCCAGCACCAGCAGTGCCCCATCAGGCAGAGGCAAAGGCTTGGAGCAAATCCACTGTTTTGCCTCATCTCCAGTCTTCTTAGTAAAGCTTCAGTCTGCTAAAGAGAGCTGGGCAGACATTTGCAAGGAGGCTGCAGTCCTCCCATTCTTTCAATCAACAGAGTCAATTAGCAGTTCCTCCCCAGGGCTGCCAGGAAGCTTTCTGGTCCATTTATACAACAGTAAAGAGTCTCAAAATCAGAAAACAATGTTGTCATGTCAGTCAAAAGCTGGCATCAACAAGCTGTTTTCCCACATCTAAACAAAGACATTTTAGGGCCTAACTAAATTTTGTTTATCTTTTGTTGGTTTTCATTTATTTCTCAGTTTTCCATTTTTTAGATGCTGATGGTCAAAGGCAGATCATAACATTTTCACATATTCAGTCTTAAAAAGTAGCAGAAAACAGGGAGGAGGTGCTTCTGAAAAAGTCTCATTTCAGGTATTCATATACAGGCATTTCAGATATGAATTAGTGCCCGTTAGACCATAATCTGAAACACCTCTTATTATAAGCATTGTCAGAAAACTTCAGGAATAATCAGAAGCCCAGTGATTACAGCATGAAAACCTGGATTACTAAACCACCATCTCATGTCCACCCATTTGTGTTTGTGTCATGATCTTCCGTAAAATCCTCAGCTCCTTCAGCCTCTATTGAAATTGTTAAGCATTTCAGAGAATGCAGAGTATCACCTTGAAGAGCAAAGCCTTTAGCTTTTCTTGCTTCTGAAGCTGCATTGTTTGTTATTTGACACAGGAATGTCTTGCAGAGCTGTGAATTGATCCCACTCAGAGGCTGACCTTCACTTTCTTCAGACAACCAGGAAGAGGAATAAATCTACAGAAGAATCATCAACTGAATTAGTTTAATTTTCTTCCGGGTGACAGAGTTCATAGATATCATTTTTTTCCACCTTTAGGCTACACAGAAAATCATTGCCAAGGAGGCAGCTACAGAAGCTGTGTGCTTACTAGTCAAAGAGCACCCAGGGGAGATACTCTCAGCCCTTCTAAGACAATCCCTCCCCTGTGATAGGTAATTATTTGTATCCTCAAAATAAGACTATGAATGAATTTGCTGGTCTTAAGCCAGACTCTACATCTTCAGACTGACCAGATAGGAGAACTGTGGTTTGTCATGCAATGGAGAGTATTCTAGAGACTGGTTTATGTGCAAGACAATGTGCTAAGGTAAAAACAGAGCAAAAGAGAACAGAAGTGCACAGGATGTTGTAGAATCATAGAATTGTTTGGGTTGGAAGTGAGCTTAAAGATCATCTAGTTCGAGCCCCCCTGCCATGGGTAGGGACACCTCCCACTAGAGCAGGTTGCTCAAGGTCAAGATAAGCCTGCCAACTTTGCAGTGATTCTGCCTCAAGGCTCATTTCATGGGGCAAAAATGGGAAGAAGCAGATAGCTGAAAGTCCACTTCTAAATAACTGCTCTCAATCTCACCTTTTCATCAGGGCAGGGAAGAGGTTTGGTAACACCTCATACAATCAGTATATTTTTTTCAATTTACAACCATTCAATCCAACTGGCAGTGCCAAATGAAATGTCAGCCTCCAAGTTCTTGCAGAGCTCCATGTTAAAAAACAAACAAAGAAACAAAAAAACAAACCAGGAAAAAAAAAAAAGACCTTGCTTCAACAAGTTTGAAAGCTATGAATTAAGTCACAGCTTTGAGAATTGTGCCTCTCTGCTACCTGTAAGAACATGCAGGTAGGCATAGGACACAGAGCTGCCTTCTTTTATAAACAAAGTCTTTTGGTACAAGCCTGAGGAGGTATCTGTGGATTACGTACGGCCACTGTAAAGCAAACTAGGAGGGAATCTCAGAGCTATGAGGAAAGGGAGAGAGCATGAGAGAGCTCATGAGGGTCTCTCAAGAGGGCTTGGGATGAAGTTCCACCATTCCCATGACAAGCTAGAAATGTGAAAGCAAAAAAGCTTTCTTGTGTTTTTTATGTTTGCCTCTGGTAACAGAAAAAGTTTAAGAAAAAGTGTCCTCTAAACAGAAACTTTGAAAGAGTATCTGCTTGCATTAATAGACCCACGTGACAGAGGTTGCTAAATCTCTTCCCTTGACTTCTAGCATATGAAAAACAAGAACTCATTAGAGACAACAGCAGAAGACCTGATCGCAGAGTAGCATCAGACAGTGTGCAGACCGATACTTGTTTGGATTTTTTTTTTCATTATTAACGAATTTAGTCGTGATTTTAAAGAAAAAAAATCAAGCAGGAACAATCAGTTTGTTTGGCCTTTTCTTTCAAGGTCTGATAATTTTTCCTTTTCAGGCTTCTATTTACCTTAAAAAAATAGGAGCATTTAGGACTGTTAGCTAAAAAAAAAATTAGTGTGCTAAGAAAAATGAAGAAGGGATCATGCCAATATGGCAAAACACAGCTCTGACTGCCTGAGCTTGCAGAGATATATGGTTTAGGGTAATCATAGAATCATTGAATCATTCAGGTTGGAAAAGAGCCTTGGGATCATCTAGTCCAACATCAGCCCCACTCTACAAAGTTCTCCCCTACACCATATCCCTCAACACCACATCTAAACAACTCTTAAACACATTCGGGGCTGGTGACTCAACCACCTTCCTGGGCAGCCTGTTCCAGTGTCTGACCACTCTTTCTGTGAAGAATTTTTAGCTTATGTCCAGTCTAAACCTACTCTGTTGGAGCTTGAAGCCATTCCTTCTTGTTCTATCACTAATTACCTGTGAGAAGAGACCATCACTAACCTCTCTAAAATATCCTTTCAAGTAGTTGTAGAGAGTGATGAGGTCACCCCTCAGCCTCTTCTTCCTCAAACTAAACAGCCCCAGCTCCTTCAACTGCTCTTCATAAGATTTGTTCTCCAGGCCCTTCACCAGCTTCATTGCCCTCCTCTACACTCACTCCAGCACCTCGATGTCTCTCTTGTATTGAGGTGCCCAGAACTGGATACAGTAAATCCAATCTATCCAAGTCTCTCTGCAGAGCCTCCCTATCCTCATGTAGATCAACACTCCTGCTTAACTTGGTGTCATAGCCCTTTATTTTCATGCCACGTCTACCACAGTTTTTTCATCTGTTGCTGCATGGGCTCTCTTTTCACTTAGGCTACTAATTTTACGTATTGGCAAAAAATAATTTCCTTATAGACTTATGGCATTGTCTTCTTCAGGCAAAAAAACCCAAAAAATCTTTCTAATGGGTGTGTTATTTCCTGCCTGTAGAACAAGAAAAAAAAAAATCCCTCATCATTTTTATCTTAAAGCCTGAAATTTGATCAAGAAAACCTCAAGCCATCCATCCTCCCACAGTTACAGCAGTGGAGGGTAATGGCTGTACCATTGCTACCTGACCATTGGCAATTGTGATTGCTGGTGACAGCTTCCCTCTGCTAACTGTCAGCTTCAGTGACAATAACGTATCATTTGCTGTAGCTTGGGAGAATAAAAAAGTGTATTTATTGCAAAGATAACAAGATTATAGTTTAATAGTTAAGCTAGTTAACAAGTTAAGGTTTTGTCCTTTTTTTTTTTCCCCAGACAGTAAAAGTCCTGTTTATAATATTCCATAATAAGGAATGCAAAGCGCCTATGGGTGCTTTTTATGTTCCTGGATTAATCTTCCTGGTCATTCAGGCACATTACTTAGTGAGTCTCCCAGTAGTCATGTATGACTCAGAGGACAGATTGAAAGCACACACTTTTGTGAGGTAATTATTTGATAATGTAATGGATAATCCTATTTATACAAGCTATGGAGGAAGACTGTTCATAGACAATATGAGTTCGAGATCAACTCCAAAAATAAGTTGAATGAGGAAGTTCACATGGGATACTTCTAATACAGCTGGTTTGCAAAATTTTCTCACAGGAGAGTCTCCTGGAATTATTTTCGTAAAGGTGAGTGGAGTAATAATGCCCCAGGGTGGGTAAATATATATGCTCTACATATGAATGCAGAAGTGCAAAAGAAAACCTATCAGCGGAAGGTTGCTTGACAAATAGGATGAGAAGTAGTTAGTTTTCTATTTCTTCTCCAAATGCAAAGATCCAACATATTTGTATATTGTAAAAGGGATGTAAAAAACATCTCTCCTGTTGCTTGTCTCTCACTTATTCGACATTCCGAGCTTGTATTCTTCTGTCTTTTCTGCCTGTTTTTCTGGTAGCAGATTTTATGCACTAAAATTCAATATTTCATAAACAAAAATATGTAAAAGCATAAGATGCTGTAGTAATGGCAATGAAATTAAAAGACAAATGTGATTAGCATGGTAGATCAGAATTGGGCTAATCCAAGCAGACAGGCTTCACTGAGACTTGTAGTTGTTTTCAGTTGTGCTTACCAGAAGATGAGAAAAACCAAAAACCCCAGAGACACTCAGCTAGTATCTGGGTATCCTGCTGGTTCGCCTGCTTGCTTCTTATTCTGAGGGAAAGAGAAACATGAAGTTTCTCGTGCAAGAAGAGTAACTCCAAAAGTCACATTCATCCTTTATCTTTAATAAGGGTCAGCAAATCATCAACATGTCTGCTGCAAAGCAGAAAAGAAATGGGAGAAAGGCACAGCTTTCCATGCCATTATGGTTCAAGGCAGTTCAAATCTGAAGTAAACTGAAATTTCAGTGGAGTCACAAATAGACTCCAGTCACATTCTATACTGGGATATTGCAAGGCACTTTATTCAATACCATTAAATAAATAGGACTGATAACCCAACTGTACATGCTGGGTGTTAGCAGAAAAAATAATGAATGTGCCAACATGGAAATAGAAAGAGCAGCTGTGCAGATTCTATTAGTCACATGTAGGCAGGATATGGTGCCAGGACTCACAGCACCAAAATCACCTACCCCTCATGTCTCAATAGCTGTGAACATTTGGGTGTATATGCTCTTCTGTTTCAAGGTCAGTCAGCCCTTTGTCAGTAGACTGTTAAGCTTTTGTGTAGATCTAATCAACATGAACCTTGCAATTCCATTCTGTCAGTGCATTACCATACATTGATAGAAAAAGTAGAACCCAATTCGTATTAAATTTGCTAGAGAGGAGAGCCCGATTTGAAATGACAATGGAACTCTCATTATTTTACTCTATGCCTTGGGCTACCCGTGCAGGTCTGCCAGCTGATTACTCATCGGTCCACCTTTTGTCCTGAATCCAGCTGTGCACCTGACACTCTGAAACATTAAACAGGATAAATCCTTCTTGATTAAATTTAATTAACCATGTTGAAATGTTTATCAATATCAGAGACTTACCTGGAAGGCGTTCTTCTTCTAGCTCGGTAAGGGGAAAAATGTTCTGAATTCATCTGGTTGGACTATGCAATTTACCCGCTGTGTAATGCATCCTCCCTTGGATTATTCCTTCCTATCTAACAGTAAGAGCAATTATACTTATCCTACAGATCGCTGTCAAGTACTAACACAGACTTGATTTTTCCATTTTTACCAAGGCACTTCCCCTCTTGCACGAGTGGGTGCGATGAATTTGGAGGCTGAGCCTCCTTCAGGAAGAATTAGGGATATCTGAGGGTTAATGCTGTCAGTCTTTCTCACAACAAAAACAAACAAACAAACGAAAACCACAAACAAACAAACAAACAAACAAACAAACAAAAAGGCTCACAGCAATAGGTAAACTGTCCTGGGCTTGAACTTCTCTTCAACGTGTATTTGGCTTGGTGTCATACAAAGGATGTTGAGATAGTCTTAAATTCACACAGTTTATTTGTAGGGTCTTTTGCTAGTCACATACACTGACTTCAAGGCTACCATCAAGCAAAAAAATATTGATGATGATTTTTCACCACTTTTCCCATAATCCTGAATACCTTTCATCAGGACCTCTCATGACTGTTCCCACTATGAGCACTGATTGGAGTACAGTTTGATCAGCTGCAGGTGCTGCCCAATCATCTGTTATCAATCTTTGTGCATGCACATCATTGAGTAATACTCTTTGTCTATTTTAATTACTATTATTTACTTTGTTGTTCACTGAGTCCTGGTTTTTCTCTGATGTAAACTAAAAGCTTCAAAAGAAGGACTAGGAAAAAACAGGCAACAAAGTTCCAATTCCCATGCAGGTGGCAATCACTTCACATGAGAAACCTGACATAACAATAATAGTAGGGCTTGCAGGTGTAAGATGGTGAGAAAAACAGCACAACAACAACAGCATGAGAACACCAATGGAAAATATTGCCACAACAACTTATGTAAGGGTTACAGATTGCATGTAATGGGCAGACTACAGGGCTGCAAATAGAAGACCCTTAGCATTTCAAAAGTTAAGGCACTGAGCAAAGATAATGTTTATGACCAGAACAAATTGGACTTTAAAAGTGCTTTTTTATTTAGTTGTAAGACAACTGAGAAGTTCCAGAATGGCAAATCTTAGGGAAACTCTCCCATTAGTTTGCCAGGCACTTAATTTCATTTTATCTATTCTGCACTGAATCCTCTTACAAAGTATTAAAAGATGAGTACATCCTGGACCATTTGAAGAAATGGCAAGCTGACACAAATCCTACTATTAGCCGAGCTGGTCCTCTCAGAGTTGGAAAAGTGCAGAAGCAAGTGGGGAGTTTTTTGTTCATGGCTCTGATTCATTGAAGATCATCAACGAATTCAGGGAATATACTGGAACCAGAAAGTCGGTTCTCATCACACAAAACCTCCCATATTTCACTCAGAAAAGGTACTGATAAGAAAGGTTATGTCAGGACTAGAACATTGTGCACTGGCACTATGGCAAGCCACAAATGGGAAGGGAAGTGGAAAATCTTTTCCCATCTCCAAAGCTCACTGTCCCTGTAGCAGATGGCTGAGTGCATGCACCATTGGACTGGCACTTTCTAATCAGTTTCCTCTTCATCCAGTTTAGAGTATTTCATCCCTTTTAACATGTCTGGTTTTGCAGAAGAAAGAGCTCCAAGCTATATTTACAGACATCCTTGATAGTTTTAATAATCAAAATGAAAAATTGTTTTCAATGGCTTTTGGGGCCATTGCCAGAATTGTCAAAGGCTACAAGAGCAAGGACAAACATGGTGTGGAATTTGTGAAGATTGCCAGAGTTTCAACCGTTCTTGGCTGATATAAAGCACAAAGCAGAGTGATGGGTTTAGTAAGTGTTCTTAAAGCTTTAAGGGACTAACCAAAGTGTGTGTATGTCTGTGCAAGCAGGATAAAAATAGATGAAAAATCTGATTCTATGGAAAACTGAAAGTATGCTTCAGAAGAACTTATTCAGTAATTTCATCCTTACAGAGCCTGGCTTTTCCATTTGCATTTCTACCAGATACCAGCTGCAGCTACCCAGCAACCAACACTAATGATAGTAATTGTCATCCACCATAGTAAGAGTAACAACCAAACATACCCTAACCCTGAATAGAATAAATGAAAACAGAAAGATAAAAATGAGTCTTATAAGGCTGAATGCAAACCATATACAGAGTTTGTACAGCCTCTACTCTTTTTGCTGTAAATGAGGGGTAGCTGAAATTGATGGAATTGCAGTAGCATGAAATCAGCACAAAAGTAATATCAAGCCTTAAATGTGTAATCCATAATACACTAAAGACAGCATTACTATATAGGATCACAGGTTACATAACTATATGGCATCATATGCAAACATGGTATACCATTCACAGATGTGCTTGGTGCAACATGACATGATATCAAAGTCAGAAGTAGAACACCTTCTTTCATCACACTGCTCATACCAGAGATATCACCCACGACTTAATTTGGTAACATTCAGCAACTGGAGACCTTACAGCCTTCTCAAAATGTTTGGGAAATGCAATCTAATTAAGCCTTACAGGCTCCCAGTGCAGTAGGTAAATGTTGTCATCACTATTTGTAGTGATGGGAACACTGAGACACAGATGTTTAATGACTTGCCCAACCAAGGTCACCCTGGAAATTGCAAGTACCCCATAGTATAAACAGCCAAACCTCAGGAGAATTAAAGTGAAGAACCCTTTAGAGAAGAGGTTATTAGTACTTTTATTCAACTGTATTTGGTTTTGAAGTTGTCATTTGCATTCTACATATGGCAGAAAGAGACTTTAGTTCCTCACTCTGGCTGCAGTACTCACAGACCATGCCTTTTCAAAGCCTCTTCATTAGTGGAAATACTTATAAAAGTCTGCATTCTGGCAAATTGAAAACCATTCTCCTTCTGTTGGTGATTTGCCTTTGCTGTGACCACTCTGTAAAATTGATGAACACCCTCCCTATGGTGTATTTCACAGGAGTGGCACAAAAATGCTGCATCACATTTAAAATATTTAGAGATTTTCTCAGAGCTGTGAATGTGAAAGATAAATTCCTAATAGAAGAGGAAGATGGTCACTCACTAGCATGGTCTTACTGCTGATGAATCTACAGGAGCAGAGTCCTGATGTGATCAAAATGATCTGGACATTCATGCCATGGCACTGAAGAACACAAATGTTTGTTAACTCCTTCAGTGTCCCAAGACTGCAGTTTCACACTTTCACACTCTCATATTTGCCATATCAATAGATGAAAAAAATGAAGATATCAGTCTACGTATTCACTTCTGATTTCCCAGGTGCTCGGCTCATTAAGAATAACCCCCTTAAGAAGAGCCAGATGTGAGTGGCTCAGCGGACCATCTGGACCCAGCAGGTAGTGTCCCTGGAACTAACATGAAAGAGGAATGATAAAGGAGTGCAGGAACACTCGGCCCACAGAGGCTTTTCTTTAACATTCATTGTGCTAAGTTTACATTCTTAGCTGGCAGTAAACAATATTGTAATTATCCATCAATGCTTATCCTGGAATGCTTGCTTGGGTCCTCTTGTTTTGTAGGCTTGCACAAAGACTGTAAAGTCTTTTTGGGGTGGACTTCAAATGACAGCCAGGAATTGTAATGAGTGGCATTCCTCAGGTATTGGGGCCAGTGGGACCGGTGGTGTTCAACATCTTTGTCAGCAACATGGACAGTGGGATTGAGTGCACCCTCAACAAGTTTGCTGACAACACCAAGCTGTATGGTTTGGTTGACATGCTGGAAGGAAGGGAAGGACAGGTTTGAGTGGTGAGCTCATTCAAACCTCATGAAGTTCAGATAAGGCCAAAGGTCCTGCACCTGGGTCACAGCAATCCCAAATACAAATACAGGTTGGACAGAGAATGGGTGGAGAACAGGAGAACAGCCCTGAGGAGAAGACTTGAGAGTGTTGATGGATGAGAAGCTCAAGGTGAACTGGCAATATGCGTTCACAGCCCAGAAGGCCACGATATCCAGGGCTGCATCAAAAGAAGCATGGCCAGCAGGTCAAGGGAGGTAATTCTGCTCCTCTACTCCACTCTGCATGGAGTAGTGTCAGTTCTGGGACCCCCAACATAAGAAGGACATGGACCTTTTTGAGTTGGACCAGAGGAGGGCCACAAAGATGATCAAAGGGCTGGAGCACGTCTGACAGAGTTGGAGTTGTTCAGCCTGAAGAAGAAAAAGTTCTGGGGAGACCTTACAGCAGCCTTCCAGTGCCTAAAGGGGGCTTACGGAACAGATGGGGAGGGCTTTGAGATTTGAGATTTCCTGAATAGCCTTACTGCACCAAATCTTGGAAAGATGCTCAAATGGATGGGTCTCTCAAACAGAGGAGGGAGAAAACACAGCAAACAACCTTCAGTTCTAAACAATCAAGGACTTGAGTGATTTCCAGTATTCTGCATGACCATAATTTCCAGCCCCAGGCAAAGTAGTAGTAATTTAAAATATTTTTATTTGAAAGGTGGTGGTTTTTTCCGCTTGGTTTGGTTTTGTTTTTACAATAAGAAATAGCTCCAAAAATTAGCACATACACACTCCCAGGAATGTTGCTCCTCACCAGTCTGAGAATTTTCTGTATTTCTTTCCATGTTGAGCAACACCTGGGATGATCATTTGACTTTCCAGACCAGGTCAACAGATATTTCAGAAATCCACAAGCTTGCTTAAGGAGCATTGCCAGGAAATCTATAGGCAACAAAAAAATCATTTTCTCTCCTTTCAAGAGCTACCAGAAAATCCTTTACCATGCTGAGAAACTGTTCCCATTGTCTGGCAGAAATAATAATGCTCAGTTCAAAAAGGCTTGATTTACTTTACTTCTTAAGCTTAACACCAAGAATGTAAACAAGAATGGGGGAAAAAAGGGTTATTCAACCTCCCCTTTTACCACAACAGCCCTTTGAAATAGTCCTCATGGCCCCTGTAAAGATATTTTGAATATTACCACTGGAAAATCTCCTTTGTAGACACTTTCTTCCTTAAACTGAAAGATGATGGCAGAATTAAATATTAGGCCATAGCACTTGAGAACATAAAAAACGACATGAAATGTAATTGTTCTTATTTCAAATTTAGAGTGCACATTCCAGTACATGAAAACCAACTTGGGACAAAAAGGAGAAGTGGATTTGTTCAGCATGATAGGCAATTATTGAAAACAAACACAGTTCCTTCTCTTTCACATCTAAATATTATCTATACCTGCCTAAAAGTACACAAAATGATGAAAACATATTTTTTCAATTATGGTGTCTGTGCCTATGGTTGTATGTAATATAGATTCACAGCATATATAAATTATATACAACAATTAAGTATGCTGTCATGTTCCTCTGCTGGAGTACAGTTAAGAGATACAGCATGGCAAGATTTTTTGTCTTTCTTTGGCCAATTTTGCCCAAAAGCATGGTTTTTTGTAGAGCAATTAATCATTGAATTTGTCTTGAATTTGTCAGACAGTTTTGATTTTAAATGCCAAGAGAGAGACAAATCAGGACTGAAAGAAAGAGAAGAACAAAAAGGCAGAAGGGAATACCCTCCTCCATCTTCCTTATCAGCACTCCTGGATAGTGACTGAGTAGTCTGAAAAAGCCTCACCACTTTCTTTCTTACCACCATCCTGTTTCTGCCTTGCTCTTTTGTGCGCTGCACCTTCACTAATTCTTCATTTCAGTTGCTCTTCTGTTTTTAGAGATTTCCAAAGTAAGCACAAAATATAAACCTGTTGAACACGTACATCAGAAAAATGAGGGTGGAAGCCAGACATGGGCTGCTGCCCCTACCTCTTCTCTTTACACATTTGTTTTTGATCAATATGGTTTACCATTCTTTTAAGTTCCTGAAGACATCTTTTTTTCTTCTTATGTTCATCCTCAGAAACAGGGTAGAGGCCACATGCCTCTGTTCTACAGATTGCATTTTGACCCTCATTTTATAAAACTTGAAATTAAAAGTCTTGCATGTAAGTGTTCCATTCTATAAGTTATGATCCCCCCATTTCAGGCAGGTATTCAACCTTCATTTCAGGCAGGTATGAAACCTCTTCCCTCTGGCATACATTAATCATGCAAAGAGTGAAACTAAACTCTCTAAGAATTAATGAAATCTAAAGCTCAGTAGAGCAGAAGTGGTAGGACACACAGAAAGTCTGCTGGGATATACCCATAAAAATACAAAAGATCTGTCAATAGCAAGTGTGGAGTCATTTGAGTGGCAAAGGTCTGGACTCCTAGCAGTGGTTTTGACATGCCTTTTCTTCTTTGGGTCAGTTTTCAGCTCTTCACCCTTAGAAACAGAATTCTCCACCCACGCTGCTCCTGGTGTAATCAATGAGGAGAAAGCAGCATCATGCAGCTTCCTCCAGCAAGCTTGATTTTATTTTGGCTTGGAGAAATACAGGAAAATGAACAATATCATCAATTACTGTCCTTTAGACTAGTAGTTTAACACAAAAGACTTCATGTCCACAAACTGAAGCATATCCAGGTCTGGCTTTATAATCCCAACTCCACACTACTGGAATATCAGTATACTAGAATTATGATAATCATCACATTTAAAAATATAACTGGAGAAATCAGGGACAAAATGTCTCCATCCCAGTCCCACTCAAGCAGGCTTCCAGCTTCAGTGCACAAATTTGGGATGATCAGAAAGTTTAGAAAATACCTGAAAATAAAAACCGTTTGAAATGCATCTGGCAAAAGGGTTTTCATAGCTTAAACCCCTTAAAATCACACAAATTTGAATTAGTCAGAACAACTGTAAAGAAAATTGCAAGATCTAGAGAGGCAGAAGTCAGATGTACACCTGCTGAACTCATGCATATTAATAGTTTGCGGTACCATTTCTCTGGGTCCTGAGCAATGTAGTTCACAGACAACCCTTAGGGAAGCCTTTCTCAAATGTCGGAAGATGTCCATCACCCCTCTTCTGAAATCAAGACAAAAATATCAGCTCTTTTCTCCTAATACGGTATCCTAATTGAATATCCTTCTTTAAAACTCCCAGAAGGGATAAGGAGGGCATGCATATGTTGGGAGTAACTGCAAAACTGAAGGCAAGTGCAGAGGTGATTAACAGAGCTTAGTGATCTAAAACAAAAAGTCAAACTTTCTTCGTGGGAGGCTTTCAAAGCCTGTTGTTATAGCCTTCTCATTAGACTGTTTTGTTTTCCTGTGACAGCTCTTGGAACTACTGTTTATAATTTCATGTCTATCACTTATGATGCGGAGCAGACACATATCAATGAGCATTATTCTCAGCAAAAAATATCTTCTCCTGTTTCTTAGCATTTTTCATATTGGTAGGATCAAATAACGGAATCCACTGTTCCTAGCTTTTTGAGTTTTCCCACCACACAGTTGCCTTATTTGTTGGGTTTTCTTCTTCTGGATAGATAGAAATTGCAACTAGTACATGTACTGAGCAGCCTTTGGGACGGGAACAAGCACCTCCATGCTCCTCCTTCTTTGTATCTGCGACATCCTTTGGGATGGGGTTGCCAGACATCACTCCAGGCCACACGACAGAGTTTGCTTCTGCTCTCTGTTGCTCTTAACTCTCTGGCTTACAAATTCATGAAGGGGTTTTGCAGCGTTTATTGAATTGTGAGTATGAGGGTTAAATGCCATATACCACAGTCTAGTTTTTAATTACAATGGTTATAGTAACCTCCTTTTTATGACAAACAATTATCTCTTCCCAGTGGAAGGTTTTCCATTGTCTTCCAGCCAGTCTTTCTCAGCCAGGTCCTTAGTCTGAGCCTAGTCACTTATGAAACTTGGGCCGTGGAAGTGGGCAACAACCAGTATTACAGATTTTTAAATCTGCAAACAGTAACCTGAACTGTGTATGAAGTGCTTTGCTGTATAAGGAATTAGGCAGATATCTCCTTCCCTTCCAGTCCATTAAATAAAGTTTGGCACACAGTAAACACACTTTTAAAGGTCTGTATCTTTAGAATACAAGATAGCCTTAGAAGTAATTAACTGTTTATCGCATAGCAACAGGGGTTACTGTAGAGCACCAGTTCTACCACAAGCATTCATACAGGCTTCCTGAAATCTCAGCTTGCAGCACACACAAAAAAGAAAGTGACCTTGAGGTCAGAAGCAAATTGCTATTATACATCACCAAGGACAGCATGTCAAGTACCATATTTATGTGTGAAGTGGAAAGGAATTAATGAACACAAGAAGAATTCAGACAATGTATGTTCTCTGGAGCAATACAAATGAATGATGTCTTGCAAATTATTGAGCCAGATCTATTCAGATAGGAATTACTAACATACTAACTTGTTAATTGATTTGTTAGCCACCATGACTATAAAGTACATAGCAAAAAGTTTACATTATTTTTTCTGAGGTTTTTAATAAGTTTTTCATTTTCCAAATAAACACTCAATTGTCAAGAGGTTGTTCAGCCATCATGGGCATTATATACAGTGCTTAAACTTTGGACTGATAATAGAATATCTGATTTCACACAACATGCACCCGAGTGATGTGCATGAGGCTGAGATAAATATTTCATTCCCATTCAGTCGTCAGTACTGGTGGCACCCAGTCATTATTGTCTGCTTAGTTCAAACAGCTGATTTTTTTTTTAATTCTGAATAACGTGTTCTTTACTGCAGGACAGATTTTGTCACTGTTGTCCATACTGGTAGAGTTTTCTGATCAGTATCAGTGATGAACCAGGTGAACCAGGAAACTTTGGCAGAAGACAAAAAAAGAAAGAAGAGACAAGCTTAACAGGAATAAACAGTGTAAGAAATGTCCTGGCAAACTCTGACACTGAACTATGTTAGAATTTGGAAAAGAACCATTTACAGATTTAGGAACCTATTCTCATAATGTTTAGTAGAGGGTGTTCTCTTTAGTGTTGTCTCAGAGAGAAAAGAATACCTTTTATCAAAGGAAAGAAAAATACTTTGCAGGCCTGTGGAGGTGTAGACAAAGTATAAAATTGATTTATTTTTTTTTCACTGGGAAATGAGAACTTTTAGCCAAAGCTAAATTGCCAGTCATTCCCAGAGCAAGCGATCAGTAGAGAAGAAAGCTGTGTGTTGAAAGTGCAGTGGTGGGTACTATGCAGTATCATGCCATTTGCAAAGATGTTATTATAATGTCCTTCTGTTTCACTATTTCCTCAACTGCAACTGCTCATTTAACTAAGATAAACATGTAGCATTGATGTTTATGCTGAGATAAGTAAAAATCTATGCTGTGCTTTTGTGAAATGATGTGTGAAAAATCAAGACCAAGTTTGAAAAGTAGTTTCATATGAAACAAATGTGAGACTGGTATATAATGTCATCAGGAAGCCAGGTATATAAAAAAGAACACAGGCATTAATTTCCTCAAGAACAATAGAGCAGTGGGTGTTTTGGAAGTAAAGAATACAATATTTTTTTTGAGATTCCAGTGAACAGAAGTTGAGACTGAAGCCATCCACACATGAGGAAACATAATCAAATACCATGTTAACACCTTCCACCTCTCAAAACAGTGTCTGAGACAAACTGCTTCAGCTGACTTGAACCTTTTGTGCAATTCGGGGAATATCTGCGCATTGTGTGTGCAGTTTATTGCAAAGATTCTGAAATAAACTAGTGCCTGCCTTAACTTCCAGAGATTTACCTTCATCCACCTCCAAGGTAATGAAACGTGAGTTCAAAAGGTTAGATTTCATACAATTCAGCATGGAAGCCAAGAGGGAAACCACATTTGAAGCTGTATTTTTTAGAGCTGTCTTTATACAAATGGTTACAAAGACAATAAACAAAAAAAACACCAACATAATGTTGTCCTGAAGGTTATCAACAATTGCTGCAACTGAAGACATATGAAATGCAGTTTACCTGTATACATTGTCAAGCATAAAGTGTGCTTTTATTTGTTACCCGAGATTTCATCCCCTGGATGTGTACAAATATGACTTTTTGGTGAAATGTTCTTCCTGAGACAGAGAAAAGTGAGAATCAATCTTTCAATAGACTGTAAAAAAAAATAAATCAATAATTCTCAACAAATCTGACACTTATTTATGGAGCTGTAAAAGGATTAAATAAACTGTAATATTTTTCTTGACTTACTCATGACTTCCACGAGTCCTAAAGCATAGGGCCTGGTTTCAAGTATTCTGCCAACAAAAATTCCACCAGTAATGAAGGATCTTTCCAACGATTCAAATGCCTTTTTTTCCTCTCAGGAATCATTTTATTTGCCAAGCAATGTTTCCTCATTGCCTTCATGAAGCATTCACTCCTTCTGTAATAATAGGATCCTTCTATGTCTTCTTGGCAAAAACTAGAAAGAAAGAACAATTCTACCCTAACCTTTTGGCAGCTGAACATTCAATTAAAAGTCTTTCATATCTCTCGGCATCTCCCAACGCAGTCAGGAAATCATATCCTACTGACGATCTCTATTTACTAAAACTACAAGGGCATATGTCACAACCTTGTTTGTTCTTGGTTTTCAGTGTTTTTTACCTTTTCCATTGCTGCAAAACAGGGATCTGAGCTGTTGTATATGACTAAGTTATACACTTCCCTAGCTGCCATAAATAGATCACACATACTTGACAATTTGATGAAAGTGGAATCATCCTCTGATCTAGTCTCCTCAATCACCAATATATCAATGAACCCGAATAAAGCCCTGGAATTTGAGTAATTATTAAGTTCTGTGACCACTGTTGCATTGCTGAATTGTCTTGGGAAATGGGTTCTGCTGTTAATTTTGACTTCTTGCTTGCTCTTGCTTCATGTTATTTAAGAGTAGGTGCCAACTACCACACAAGACAGTGGACAGATTATCACTATTATAATTACAAATTTAGTTGATGGTAAACTCTATGAGTCAGCAGTTTGTCCTGGCTTGCCAAAAGGGCCAACTGTATCCATTAAGCACAGTATAGCTTAGCTGATCAAAAGAAGTGACTGTCCCACTATAATCAGCATCGGTGATTATACCTCAAGTCTTGAGGTCTATACCTCAAGTACTGTGTGCAGTTTTGGGTTCCACAATATATGAAGGATATAGAAATATTAGAGTGTGTCCAAAGGAGGGAAAGGAAGATGATGAAAGGACTAGTGGGTATGACTTCAGAGGAACAGCTAAGGATACTTGGTTTGTTCAGCTTAGAAAAGAGGAGACTGAGAGGTACCTTCATTGCTGTCTATATCTTCCCCATCATGGGGAGCAGAGAGGGAGGTGCTGAGCTCTTCTCTCTTGTGTCCAGTGATAGGGTGTGAAGGATTGGTTTAAAACTACATCAGTTTTAAAGTTCAGGCTGGAAATTGGGAAAAAGTTCTTCACTGAAAGGGTGGTCAAGAACTGAAAGATGTTCCCCAGGGAAGCGGTCATGGCCCTAAGCCTGTTAGTGTTCAAGAACTGTTTGGACAATGCTCTTAGATACATGGTTTAACTTCAAGGTTGCCCTGTCGGGAGTCGGGAGTTCTACTCCATGATCCTCATGGGTCCCTTCCAACTCAGGATATTCTATGATATTCAAACTTTATTCTAGAAAAGCCTCTTAGTTTTGATGGAGTGATGGCAAGATACAAGCCAAAACTGCTTGCCCTCCTAAACTAACTGCAAATTTATCTCCACTTCAGTTTAAAATCAGGAAGAATAAGTGAAACCATGAAAGTATCTTTATATTATATGGTAGACAGCAAAATGACAATGAGCAAGCAGTGTGCTCTTGTGGCCAGGAAGGCCAACGGAATCCTGGGCTCCATAGGGAAGAGCGTGGCTAGTAGGTCAAGGGAAGTCATTCTGCCCCTCTACTCTGCACTG